>VWPU01025692.1:0-13518 GCA_013398955.1 Callaeas wilsoni
TGCCAGGTGCCGAGGCGGCCCGGGGCGGAGCCACCGCCCACATGGCCGTCACATGGCGCCCGCCGCCACCGCGCCCGGGCATCGCGAGCCCGGGACCACCCGGCCGCCCGGTCCCGCGCTGCTTCCCCACGGTGCCCGCCCCTCGGGACCGCCGGCGCTAGTCAGCCGCCGGGAGCCGAGGGAAAGTCCGGGTCACGGCGCTGCCGGGCAGAAGCTGCCCGAAAATCCCCCCGGAGAGCCCCAGCCCCGGGGGCCGGCTGGGTTGGACGCCCCTCCGGGAGGCCCGACTCGCTCTTTCGGCTGCAGAAATAAACTCCCCGCAGTTTCTCTCCTCGCCAGGCTGCCCCCGGCAGGCGGCCGTGCCCCCGTGTGCCTCCCTCCGCTCACCTCCGGCCGCTCCTGCCCGCCGCGCTCCTGTGACATCGGCTCTCTGAAGCGGCGGCAGCTCCACACGGGACAGCCGGCTCAGCCCGGGGTCATGGGTGTGAGGACACGGCATCCGTGCTGGGATAAAGCGATTTTCACTTTCGCTACTCACCCTGTTCCTTTAAATAATAAGGAAATGCGACAGACTTCTTGTAAAGGCAAAGCCAGACAAGGACTGCTGGAAACACAGTTGCTGCAGACAAAAATCTTTGTTCCACTATTCTGTCGAGAGTATTTTAACGGACTGGACACTGTTTCTTTTACCCCTCGGAACACCTTCCTTGCATTTTAATTGCACAGTTACCTTGGCCTTACGCTCTGAAAGGGGGTGTTTGCACTGACAGCTACTTCAACATCCTTGCTCTATTGCACAAGGATTTGTAACTCATGTACCCTCCCGGCTGCACTCAACTCACAGAGGTGAATACATGAGCATGCAAGGAGGGTACGTGCCCCCAAACTGCAGGGCAGTCAGTCATAAAGCCCCAGGTATCTCAATAAATCAGATACTTCCCGATTTGTCTGGTTTCCTCAGCAGCTTGAGTCATCCAGCTCAGATGAAGTTAAAGAGCTGGCAAACTGAGTAAATACAGACTTTCCTTCCAGGAAGATCTGGCTAACAGTTCATGCTAAAGGTGAGAGAACCATGTTGTCCAGGAGTCCAAGAGTCAAATCCAAGTCTGTGCTCCGCGACAGGTTTCCTGGCAGGCTCTGGGACTGTAACTAAAAAACCTGAGCATGACTTCCTTGGTTTGAAGCGCTTCTTCCCAGCTGTTCCACCTCGAAGTAGCTTGTGTCTCCACCTTCCAGGCTATTCATGCATTTATTTGCTTTTGCACTTTTCAAAGAGCTTCTCCAACCCTGGAGGACCGAGTCCCTGTGAGTCTTCCCGTCCTAACAGCCACGGGAACGTGGCTGGTGACAACTGGGAAGCACACTCCTGCCAATACACCCTGACCTGACCTGCATCCCCAGACTGTGCTGGGTCTCCCAGGCATCTCACAGGGCATTCCCTGGTTTCTTCAAAAGCAGTCTTGCTTCTTTCTCCCTTTGTCATCTAATGTGCCAAGAGCAGGATGTTCACCAAGGGCTGCTCGTGGAGGGAGCAGAAGGCGTGGGTTCAGTGCCATTCTCCAGCTGAGGGGATTCAAACCAGCATCTCCTGGAAAGCAGCCCTGGCCACCAGGCAGAGTTTAATTAGAGGGTGAACTGTTCTCAACTGCTCCTTTGAAACAGCCTCATCTTGCACTAACTACATCTCATGCAGTTAAAGGAAAGCAGTAGTGGTGTGGGCACAAGCAGAGACTTAGTTGGGACAGTTGCTTAAAAAGAGAGCACTGAGCTCTTGCTCCCTTTTGTAGCTTAAGCCCAGTTGAAATAAACTGGACTAGAAGCCAGTATTTTCACAAGCTCAGGGAACAGGTATGTTCCCTTGCAATATGCCCTATGAACCATGTGGATAAAACACCTCAAGAGCCCTCCAGAGTGATCTGTGGGAAAGTCCCCTTCCATAGAGGGACTTTGAACTCCATGCTCCAGGAGCAATGCTGCTGCGAATGGCACCTGCACAAGCTACCTGACAGCACCAAATCATGAGCAGCTCACCAAGAATTTATTAGTCCTGAATAAATATCTACTTCATTGAGTAATTCCCAGCAGCTGCAGAATAAGGTTTCCAGGATAACACAAGCATGGGACAGGCCAGGGGACAGTCCCCTTGAGCCTGAATAGTCTGTTCTTGTTCAGAACAAATGACAAAGGAAATGACAAGTCAAAATTTGCTTGTGGGAACAAGTTTCTACTTAGTATTAAAGCTATCTCTGGTACATCTGTAGAAATGCCTACACATTAATTCCAGGTACTGCAGCAGTAAAGGCAGAGTGTTTCTGTGCTGGAGAGAAAACCAGCCCAGAAAGCAGCCTAGTCAGCTGAGCTTACATTTTATGATGGCAGTTTATCAGTGATTTTTGTCTGCACTGATGCAGCCTACACACATGCAGGCTAGAGTCTCCAATCACAGCTTAGCACAGCACGGCTCTGCTGGAGAATGGCACGTGTCAGAACTGGGTCTCAGAGGGCCCAGGCTTCCTAACAGATGTCAGGGTCCATGTGAAGATTTCTGGAAGAGGAGCTTCCCCTTTACAGTTTGTAATCTCCTTTGTTCAGAAACTACACACAGCAGAAGCTTGCTTGGATGCTGCTCCAATTTGCAAGTTTTTCTTGGCTGGGGATGGCCCAGCCTCATGAGCAATAAGCACACTGCAGACAGTACACACTAACAAACAGTGAGATGTTCCGTCTTGCTCCTGAAAGCCAAGAAATTCAAACTCAGCTTGCAAATGAACCCAAGCATCCATCCATCCGTTGAGCTGTCTTACAAAATTCAAAGGCTATATAAAGAAAAACTACCAGACATTTCTTGATGCAATACCAATTCGCCCTAAGTTAAAAATAAGAAGTTTGGCTGTTGTGACATTTCAGTAGAAGCCTGATCAGACATGTCTTGCACAACACTGCCAATTCCTATTTAAAGTTAACTGAAGGACAAAAGGCTACTGGAATGGGGAAAATGAAGTGTTTTATATATTTCTGCCAATGGGAAGAACAGCTAGTTGCAGGTAGCACTGGCTGTAGAATTTTTTAATAACCATTTGAAAAACCACTGAACATTCAAGTGTTGAGTTCAGCTTATCACAGAACTTGCGTTTAGAGGGAGGTTCTCTGATACCTTCCAGTGCTGCTTGGCCGAGAGTAGCCATCAGAGATTTTTAAATTCCTAGTTTTATATGCTGCACTTGGAATCCTGATTGCTTTATCTTTTTCTTTACAGAATCCATTTTGCCAGCATCTCCTGATGCATTTTTCTTTTTCCACCCAGTTGCAATTGAAACAAGGGCCATGAAACAAAGACTGACTGCTCTAACTCAGGGCATCCATTCCTACTTACTTGAAATCCTGTGCAGACCAGCTATCCCTCAGTCTCTAAACAGAAACATGCACTGTAGTGTGAATGTATTAATTTATTTATTAAGTCTTTAATCACAGTGCTTTCCCTTCTTACTTCTTATGGCATTTGTCTTACTGCAGTCATTTTCGATGGGACTTCTTCAAAGAGATACCTATTCCTAGCTATTTTCTGTACTTGCCTATCATTTGCAGAGAAGAGCAGAGAATTTTCCTATTAACAGAGGAAATGGCCAAATACTGTAATAGTTGCCATGCAAAATCTTGCAGGGCTCACCTTAGCCTAGCAGCAGCCAGGATCTCTGTGAAGAAAGCCGTAGCGGGGATTTTCAACACCGCACAGAGCACAGGCACTCAAAATAGCAAGTGGCTGTATGAGAAGCCGTCTGAGCTACAAGTTCCACAGCTCTGCAGCTCCAGTCCCTCTCACATCCTGTCCTCTCTTACATGAGAAGCTTTGTAGCCCTGAGATTAATAACAGTTGTGAGTTCAAAGGCAGTAAATGGAACTACTTCAGTTACTCAAGCCAGAATTTAACACAGATGTCTTCTGAAGTATGCTCACTGCTCAGCCACCATCTATTCCAGGATTAGAACTGACAATATTATCTGAAGCTTTGATCTTCCTTAATCAATTTAATTTACTTCATATAAAAACACACATTTGTATATACAAGGACAGAAAAAATATTTACATATGATTACATATACGAAGTCTCAGTACAGATGCTCACTTTTACAAAATAAATGATGCTAAAATCTGTTTTCTTGAGAATTTTTGGCCTCTTAGACATTACACTGGACCTGTCTTCTTAGCACCAAACATGTCATTAATAAAACTTCTAAAACCGCCCCCTCCATTTACTGTGTAAGAAATATGTTACATACTAGACATGAGTATTTACTGCAGGCACATGCAACCATAAACTAGAAAAAGTTATAAATGGTTAAGGCACAATGCTCAATTTAGTACTACTGTGCAATCCTCTAGGTACTAATGAGTAAAGAAAACAAAAGTAAGCTAGCTCAAGTGAATACCATTTACTGGTAGCCTGTACTGATCTTTAAAGTTTAGTCAACACAAATGCAAACACAACCCAAGTCAAGATCCTGTCATGTGTAGAAATATTGTCCAGGAAAACCCCAGGCTGCATAATTGGATTACATGAAATGAAATATCGGACCCTAAGATGTTGATGGTTGAATTCCTGTTCAGAAGAGCACACTGCAAGTAAATATGTACAATTACTAAAAATCCAAGTTTCAACAAACATGACTATAAATAAGCCTAGATGACCTACATTCAGGAAAGGCAGAATAGCAGGGACTAATGTCACATCTGTGCACAGACTTTCTTAAAACTCCAACATCGCATCAAATCCGGTGATGTCAATAAGCTGCAGTGTCAATTCATTAAAATAAAAGCCACGTGCCTCACTAATTAATGAAGGTGCATTAGGAGAACTAGACATTCCCCAACCCCTTTAGAGACATGCTGAACGTAAATGAGCAGTTAGTGGTTTCCTAAAAAACTGCCCACATACATAAAGCATGCAGACAAACTCTGAGAAGCACAAGGACTCAAGCTAAAAACTGCAATATAAGAGCAGAAAATTAGTTAAATGGCAAATACACTCGTTGGATACTGGATGCTACTGGTACGTGTAGGCTTTCATATACCATCAGCATGACAGCAGAAGCAGAAATATTTAAAAGGTCAAAGACTAACTAAGGAAGCTCCCATGTACAGCACTGAGGGAAGATGAGTTCTAAGAAAAAAAGATGGAACACACAGAACAAAAGTACAGCTGAGATTCCAATGTGAAAACACAAAATGAGAAATTCAGGAGCTGAGAGTAATCTTCCTCCGCCGCAGTGGGTAGCGCCTTCTCTCGGGGGAATCTGCAGCTTTTCTTCTTTTTAGCAAAACATAAGAATTCTTACTGGAAACAGTTCCTGTTGGTGTGACTTCTCCTGGTGGTACTAAATTTTGGACATTGTTTTCCTCCTTCGCCTTGCAACCAGAAAAGACTTCTTGCCGCAGCTTGCAGAGTTCCAAGGTTGGTTGCAAAGTTAATGCTCGGGAAAAACCTTCTGCTTTTTCTATGAGTGCTGGAAGAGACTGCAAAAACAAACCCAAGCGTCTCAAGTTACATGGGAAAAGCAATGGTTACAAGGCATGCAATATGCTAATGAGATTCTGACAGGCACAAAAGCTTCAGTGTCTGCACAGATGATGCTCAGGATGGCGGGTGAGGGTTGGGAACGCAGAGCTACCACCCCAATAGTGAGGTGTCTGCACTCAGAAGCCATGCAAAGAGTTGGGTGTTTCCTCATGACATCTCTAAGCCGAGGAAGTATCACAGAACACCACAGCTGATGCCTAAGCAGGTACTGAAATAATAAATGTCATACTCCAGATGAAGTTGTACAGGTTTTCAAAAGATGTTCTATTTTTCAGATGCTGCAGGTTCCAAAATCTCAGTATAAGTATCTCCTACAGCCACAGGCTAATCTTCCTTACTGCCACGTGAGGGGGAATGCTTTACAAACACAATGCTTTACTATATTCAGGAAAATACACACAGGCTTTTTTTGTACCAAACTATAAGGAAGATGAGTTAGAACTCCTGTTTTGTGACATATTACCAGATCAAGAAGATAAAAACATATTCTCTTGGAGCACCCAGAGGTCTCACCTGCATTGCTTCGCTGATCTGTTTGGATGCCACTTCTGTCGCCTGCTTCAGATCTGCGATGTAAGCATCTACAGACAAACAGAGAACCCAAATCAGCTTCTGAAACATAACTCCTTCGCTCATTATTCACTATCAGAAATCAGACAGAAAACCAGTAAAGTGCCTGTATAAAACCTAAACCTGCAGCACATCCCTTTCACTGTAACACTGAGGATGAGAGCTTGGTTTATCTTGCTAGTATTAATCTTCATCACTCAAACTGCAGTAGAGGCTAGCAGTCTCAGCTATAGAAAGCCCCAAAGCTCTTACCTAGAAAACACAAAGCCACTATTTGACATAAGAGAACAGTTGTAAAGTAATAATTACACAAAAAGATTTGTTTTCAAAACTTTTAAGCTCATATTACAATTGATAACCACACAGAACACAGAGAATAATCACCACTGCGGGGAACATGAGATGAAGAAAACCCATTATAAGGAAGGCAAATAAATCATCCTGTGTCTCTAACAAGTTGGCTTTTACAATAAAGTCTACTTTTTTTTTTTCTTCTGGCTTAATTTTCCAAGCATTAACACCAAAAAGAACCAAGCATAAATAACATGAACTGCATTAATTCTGCTGTGCTAGTAAGGAAAGAAAAAACCCCCAGTTTTCAGGAACACTAAAGCAGGCAGCAGGTGCAGAACACCACGGGGAATACAGAATATATTCGACTGTAGTAGCAATATGACAAGATCATCAATACTTTAATTATGTTTTCAAGAGTTTAACTCTAGGCCATTATGAAACTGTTTTGCGTGTTCCTCATCCACAAAACTTAAAATGAACAGACTAGCATGCTTCTGAGAAGTATGGAGCCTCACCTCCACTGCTATTAGTTTTCTGCAGGGTTTCACCAGTGTCTGCAGTAGGACACAGTGTCAGGTGGTGCACACACCCCTAAACCCTGCCAGGGTTAAACACAGCATTCTGTTTTGAAGTCAATCTTATTTGTGCTGCTGAAGGTAACTGAAGTCAGTCACTGCATTCTGGCTCAGGGTTACAGTGATTCCCTGCTGAAACGTGGTAACCACCAAGAGATGGTGCTTGTTAAACTGTGCATGTGTCCAACGTGCTGGTCAGAGCTGGTTTAGGAACACATGATCCCTATGTGAACATGGACACTAAAATGCACCATCATTCAGTCTGAAGAATAAACAGTCCAGCAGCAGCTTCTTTAAACCCAGCACAGAGCCCTATGGAAAGGCATTCTCTAAATGAAGGATATGTCCATAATGAAGCATTCTTACAGTAGAGTATTGGGATGAGGGGGCTAGTGATCTTATGAAATGGCAAGGAAGGAGTTAAGCAAAAGTAGAAATAATTATTTGGATTATTATACAGAAAGACTGACACACAGATGAATGAAATTTGCCTACAGGAGTTCAGCTTGACATAGATGGCATATTCCTCAGTGTTCAAGGCTTTCCAAAACATAGGGAAATGAAACAAGGAAATGAAAGGTATTGAGTAATCTAAACATTTTTGGTTTCTGGCCACTGTACTTGCTAAACTGGGATAAATAAACTTCCCAAAGACTACATAATGCTAAAATTCTGCACAAACTCCATGGTATCTTTGCTACAGCTTTGCTGTTACCAAACCCAAAACCACAATACTATACTGCAAGCTGCTACCAACCTGCAAGTAGTTGACTTACATCAGAAAAGCCTGGATTTGGACATTAGAAACCAAAAGGAACCCAGATATGAAGTGACACTGTACTGCCCCTACTTCCTGCTTTGCTGCACAGGCTGGCACTGCTGGAAGCAATGTCTCCAGTTTTTTATAAAAAGGAAATGATGCTTAGAATGAAGTCAGATCAGCAGGGTGACAACTGGAAGATTCAGCTCAGCTTCTCAAACTCTGAGCACCACTGCTTGTTACACCAGCTTTACAACACGTGCAGTAATTCATAGGGAGGGTTCTCACTTTTCCAATTAGAACTGCACTGCTAAATTCTGTCATTTTTCAATACTCAACAACAGGCAACACAAAACTTCCCATTTTTTAAGGCCAGCCTCAAGAGAGCACATCTCAATCACCCACAGCAAAATCCACCAGCTTGTTCCAAGGAGTCTGTACAAGGCATCTTTCCAAAGCACGCAGCAAACTTACAACATTGTTTGCAGCTCTGTTCCCTCATGAATCCTTACAAGTGACAGGGGCAGGACAAAATCTGTATCCTACTTTGCAGGTTAGGAGAGGCAACACTGCCATCACTGAGTCCTACACAACAGCTTTCAATTTCCTGAAGGAACTGACTGATTAGAAAGAGAGGTTGAAGCATTTCTAGTACTCATGTAAAAGGAACACAAGAACAGACAAAGTATAATGTCAGCGATCCATCCAGTTCCCCATCTGGCCTCCACCAGTGATGAAGGAAAGAAGCAAGGAAGCCTTCTGGGGGCAGCTGTGTGACAACTTCTCCCCAATACACACACAAAGCGGCCAGATTTTGCCTTTAAGTTCAGTGCCTAACTGCAGGCAGCGCTCAGAACAAGAGAAGTGGACACAGCAAAACTCAGGCAGCAATACATTCACTTAAGACAAACTTCTAGCTTTTTTGTGAGTTATTTAAACAGCCAATTTTAAACAAGCTAAAAGAAAGAAAACTTTTTAAACATTTACAGCTAGCTAGTGAGGCAGTGTTTCCTCAGTACAGCTGCCCTCCCACAAAATCTTTACCTTGAGAAGGGTGAGATCTTATCTCTGCTGGTTTTATCACAGGCTGGTAGTGCTTCTGTATATTCAGGAAAAAAAAAAAAGGAAAGAAAAATTGTGAAATACCCTCTCGGCTTAATAGATGTCTAATATACATATAGCAGTCAGAACAATGGAGATGGTGGTGGAATTATTTAGATCAAGAATGTATTAAAGGTACAGTTTATAGATACTTAGTTACTGAAAATAGTATTCTGGTTAACACAGTTACACTCACTGTAAACACATCTCCAGAATCTGCTTTAGTTTGCAGAATTCTAATTATTAAAGCATGAGAACTGACATCCAGGCATTTTGGAAGAAGCATTGCCACCTGCTGCATGACTGAGGAAAAGAGCTGCTCTAGGTTCTCAGGAGCCGTTCACAGAACCAGCACGCTTCCACAGAGCCACAAACTCCAACAAAGGGTAGGTTAGGACAAAAAGCTAAGAAAAAGAAAAGTACTTAAACAGCTACACTCTAGCCCTGCAATTACTTATGCAAAAGTAGGAACACTGCTTCACAAACTGTGAGTCTTGTGACCTCACATCAGTGAACTGAGACACGAAGTAAACTAATAATAAATGAATATAACCTGTACTTAGTTACATTAAAGGTGGAATTAGAAGCAACTAACAGGAAAGAAGGGAACAAAGCAAGGCAATGGGAACACAAGTTATACCATCTGCAAGTTAGTGTTCTTCACTTCAAGAGCTGTCCCCCAACCTTCTTCAAGCAAAAGCAAGTAGGGAAAAGCCAATTACTCCTCACTGTAGTTTTGCCAGAGAAGTTTTTTCACAATTCACACTTCTTAGCAAGTCTGCAGTAACAGCTCCAAGCAGAACAAAAAACATTGCTTGCATTAGCCTCAGACTCTACAGAACATACTGACTGAAAACCCACAGGATGACCTCTTGCTTTGGCAATTACAAGGAGATCACCACAATAAACGAGTGGTTCTCTCCAGATAACTCATGTCTTCATGGCTGCTCTTTATGCCTCAGAAAGCATCACAGGATTAGCTATCGTCATGAAAGAACACAAAAAATCCTCAACCAAAAGCAGAGAAACCACTGGTACCTTTGCAGAAGTGGCTAAGAGAGGAAAAAAAAGAGACCATTTACAGAGATAAAATAAGCTTTCCATATTTCTTACATATATTTCTACATATTCTTACAAGGATAAACTAAGCTTTTGCAAACGATTTTAATTAAAATAATCATCTAGTTGTGGTGGTGTAAACTTTGAAGTGATCAGCAAGAGAAAAAAGGTAGTATGAGAGGTACTTTAAATAACTAATGCACTGTGGGACGCAGGTAGCAGAGAGATTAAAAGGTCTTGTTAAATCTTGGTGTTATGCAACAGCATATTTTATTTTAGTTGACTCTGTTTGTTTGTTTTACATGACAAAACAGAGAGATCACAAAAGACAATATATGTTAGACAGCATCTCACGTGTAAGACAAATGTGTACCCATGCACTTTTCCTTACTGTAAATCATCTCTGCCTGGCTAACCCAGAGGGTTAACATTTGTCAATTTTAGTCCTCAGAAATGCAATGCAGGCTCTTACACAACTTTCTAAAAAACCCCCTGTTTTCTTTAGTATAGAACAGCTGAAATTGGAAAGGACCATTAAACACCCTCCTGAAAACTGGGCCAACTAGGGCAGGCTGCTCAGAGCCTCATCCAGTCAACTTTTGAGTATCTCCATGAATCTCTCCAAGGATGAAGACTCCACAGTTTCACTGGGCAACTTGTGCCAGTGTTTTGACTCTGCCTCAGCCTCTCGTTTTTTGCCAAAGGCATACTGATTAATCAAGAGGTAAGCAAAAGGGAGGCCTAACATAACTTCTGGGAAGAAATCTAGCAACCAAGGACATGACTGGGTTGTTTAATGCCGGTAATTATTTTACAGTGAGTGTCAAAAATCCCACAGAATTTACTGCACTGATCCGTTAATCCACACTGCCTTTTTTTTCATGCTTTACTGAAAGTCATTACTTGACGTAGTTACTAGCTCCAAAAAAATGCTTAGAAAGCCACTGATATTTTTTTAAACAGTCATACACTGCACATGATACTATCTATCTGTATGCAGTGTAACATTTACTACCTCAGCCAGCCCTTGGGCAAGGACTTCAGGAACTCGGATGTGACAAGATAAATACTGGTTTGTAAATACTGAGTCACCAGGCTGAAGCAATCTGCTCCAGTTTCTTTGTGCCACAGACCCAATTCAGACACAGTCACAACGCTTTGCAGCAATCTTTAGTTTACTGCAGAACCAGTTAATGAAAAAAACCAGTTTCATTTTATGATAAAGAATCAAAAGCAACTATGGGAAGGAGCTTAAAGGTCAACACTGGATGACTGATTTCTTCATGCAAAGGTTTTCTGAAAGTCTTAGGATACTCACCAACATCTCTTGCTCTGCTTTCATGGTTTGGATAGCATGCACCAGGATCTTTTTAGGCCACTGTTTACGCCTAGTTGCTGTCTCTACTATTAATTCATCAAATTGATCCTCCAGAATTTTAATGTTGGAATCTGAAAGTGACAAACGCACATAGTTACTGTGAAATTCTCAGACCCTTTTTTTTTTGAGACAAACTCATCAGGAGAAAGAAGCTTTAGATCTCAAATTAAAAAATCATGCACGATTATCAACATAGAGATAAATGTATGTCTTGAATCTCCTTGCTAAGGCAGTATAGAGACTGGGGCATTTAGAAGTAAATGATGTAGGGGGAGGGAGGCAGAGAACCATCCAGGTCAAAAACTTAAAACTGTATTTCCCTATGAACTCTGAATCTGTGAAGAAAGTCTTACAAAGCAATGGCTGTCTTCTAAGGTAACGTATTTTTTGACTGAAACAAAGCAATTCAAGATGCAGCAAGAAAAATGTTTTATCTGTGTGATTTACAAGCACCAAACAAAGTCCAACTGTACCAATAGCGAATTGAAGCCTAACTGATTTTATATCACACAGAGCACAAATAAGCAGTTTAACATTTAAATTCACTGTTCCCACTAATGTGTTGAGTACAACTTGCAAGCCGTGCAATGTTTTCAATCTAGTGGTAAAAAGTGGATTTTGAGCACCCTCTCTGGGTCACTTTGTGCAGAACCAAGTGATCGCAAAACTCAGAAAAGCAAAGTCAAGGTTTTAAGAGTTTATGGGTTTGTTTCGGTTGTTTAAGATCACAGGAAAGATTTAAACCACTGGTCAACATTAACATGGAAGGTACAAAATGCCAGATCTCTTGGAGACTCAAACTGGATCATAGATAGGCACATGAGTAAATATCAAATTAAAAAGCACAATATAGTCCTTACACCTGCTTTATGCCAGCTGCGGGCAGCTGACAGTGTCTGAGTTTTGCATTTTGCATCCTGAGATCAGTGCATTTTTGACCTTGTAGTCAAAGTAGCTGGAGTTTTATCATTCTAGAACTACAACTACGCAGAAACTTCACAGAATCAGAGAATAGTCTGGGTTGGAAAGGGGCCTTTAAAGGCGATCCAGTCCAAGCCCCCTGCAATGAGCAGGTACATCTGCAACTAGATCACGCTGCTCAGAGCCCACATTTGCTCAGAGCTTCCTGACCAAAAAACAGTTCAATGCTTTCAATTCAACAGCTCCATAGTTAGCTCAATGTATCTGTATTTTCAGCTTTGTGTAACTGTAAAAAGCATCACGCTGCAGGCAAAAAGCACCTAATGCCAACACAGGTGAGTGAATGAACCGCGCTGAAATTTTCTTTGGACACCAGACTACCAAGAATCTCCACTACTGTTATTCAAAAGACAGAAATTATTATTGTTTCTATTACATATATTTATATAGCAGTAGCTTTCAACACTTAATTTGTATATTAAATAGCAGCAACAGATAGTCTCCTACGATCTCTTGATAGGAAGAGATCTTGGTCACTGTCCCCAACACTCAGGCTGGAAGAGCCCTCCAGACCGTCCTGCTAACAGCAGGGTCAATGCCCACTTCAAAACAGGTTGCTCAGAACACTTTTGTCCATATGGTTTTTGGAAGCCTCCAGTGGTAGAGACAAGCTCTGGGCAGCATTTTCCAACGCTCTATTACCCGAAGAGTGAGCTTTTACTTCCTTATATCAAGCCAGAACCTCCCCTTTTAATCGGCCCCCTTTTACCTCTGGGCAAAACCAAAACAAAACAAATCAAAACAAACCCACCCAGCAGGAAGCGAATGGAAACCGCCGCCTACCGCTCTGCAGCCGGGAGTCATCCGAGGCCTCCTCCCAGGGCTGCCCGTTAATGGTAACGTTCTCCCGCACGGCTGTCTCGAAGTTCTGCAAGACACACGACAGGCTGAGAATGCATCCACCCATGAATCCATCCATCCATCCATCCATGGATCCATCCATCCCTCCCGCCTCACCGCCCTGCCCGGGGGCCACCCCGGGGCGAGCGGCCCCCTCACCCCGGGTGCCGGGCACTGCCAGCGGGGCCCTCCGGGCCTCGTGCCGGCACAGGACGTTCCCGCTCCCCGCTCACCCAGAGCGCGTCTGCCTCTGCGGCGGCCCCGCCGGGCTGTCCCTGCGCCAGGGCCCGCACGAAGGGCGCGCACAGCTCCAGCACCGCGCTCAGAGCGCGCCGCGAGCAGCAGCGCACCCGCGGGTCCCGCCGCTCCGCGCCCGCCTCCCCCG
>VWPU01025705.1:0-32711 GCA_013398955.1 Callaeas wilsoni
TATATATATATTAAAAAACAAAACCTATACCGTTTTTAATTTTTTCACTTTAAGTGGAAATCTAAAGCAAAGCATTCCACAGGTAAAAGGTGTTTTTCTTTTTCCCCCCAGTGTAGATAATGCATTTTGTGTATTTGCTTATATTTCTTAGCCACACAAGTATGACGCCCACAATACCAATCAATATTATAGTTAAATGAATTGTTAGTGGATACTTTAGGCCAGCCTACAAATAAAAAAAATAAAACTCTGCTAGTAATTTTTGATGCATGTGAATGAACTTTGAATATCTTGAGGTGAAAATATGGTACCACAGATAAATTCTCAGGAAAATTTGTATGGCTTGTGATTGAAATCTTTATTGTGGTTAATTTTCTATGTTATTTTATTGCCTCAAAGTTTCATAAACAAGTTTTGAAATTATCTAGCAATGAATTTGCTGTCTGTATTTAACACTGACATAGCTATAAATTCTTGGTCATGGAGCATCTAAAAAGCCATTAAATAAAAAAGTTTGCCTTCTTATATTTGAAGGTAGGTAAGGTTACCTTTCGGTTAGAGAAATTCTTGTTTACTGCATTTATTATTTAGTAATTCGTTAATATCTTAAAATTTCAGTGATAAGCTTCTCCTGCTTTTTAAAATTTGAAATTAACTGTTGCTAGTTTTACAAGAAGAATTCAATAGAGTCTTTTCAGGAGCTGAAACCTCAAGTATTCGTATAATTAAGAGTAATATATTAACTTTTCAAGGTAACAAGCAGAAATGGGTGCCACTTCACTTGGACGATGTGAGGTCAGACAGTCAAGACAGACCAGGCTCTCGAACGAGCTCCAGATTTGTGCTGGAAACAAACAAGTTAATACCTCATAACAACAGAAGGAATGAGGCAAGAAGTAAGTAGTTCTCAGTCTCTGGGTCTTGCTGTTGGTGGCAAATGAAGTGTAATATCATGTGAGCTGGCAGTTTATGTTGAAACTTAGCTCTACCTGTAGTAGGTAAAACCTGATGTTTATATTTGCCAGTGACCAGCAGCATATATTTTCCTCTGCAGGACTCCTTACACAATCTTGTCCCACAATTTTACAATGCAGAAAGTTTGGAAATAGCCTCAGAAGGTGTCTGTTCTGTCCTGCTCTGCTGCTGTTCCCACAGCTTGTTGCTGCCAGAGCAGTTGCTTGTGGAGCTACACTTTGAACTCTGCTTTGGCAGTTCTACTGATGTTGTTTTTTCCTTTGGGCTGGACCGATTCCCTCAACTCCCTGACCTATTTCTCAGCACAGCTATGCAAAGAGCTGTACTGACACCACAACTGGTGCTGCTTCTGGTCCTCAGGTGTTGTGAACACAGCTGGTTAGGTGGCAGAAATCTTAGGCTGAGTGTAAGTCTTTGGTTTAAGTTTTAAAATTGAAATACACACTAACAGTTTGAATGTTTGCTCATTACAGTGAGTACTGGATGCCACTGACATGGAATTTATGAAGTCATTTTAGGAACTGGATTGTAAGAGTTTGACCTGGATCTCTGAAGGATGGATAGGGGCAGGGGGAGGATTTTTACCAGTTATCTCTTCCTTCAGCAGTTTTTTCTTAGGATGGTCAAATGACTGAAAACTTGTGGTGTGAACTCTGCCTCAATGTTTGAGTGACTCAAGACCACTTTCAGTGTGAGAGAACATAAAACTTTTCTTGCTCTCCTCAGGAACGTTTGTGTTTAAATAAAAAACCTCATTTCATGCTAAATACAGACTTGCTCATGAAGGTGTTATACATAGGACTTTTGCATGAGTCTGAGCCATAGGCACTTTTAGGATGCAAAACTTAAACTGATCAGGAAAAATAGTTCCAGTAATGCCTATCTGTGTATTTGGGATCTCTGAGGTTGAGAGTGACAAGTGCTTAGGTCCAAATCCTCAGTGGGACACACACATACAGATTATATTCTCTGTAAATTCAGAGTCTTGTGTGGCAGGATTTGAGTGTATGAGTGTACAAGTGTGGTTGTGGGGTTCACTAAAAATAGTTGCTAAACCAAGATTTTTAGTACAATTTTTGATACTTATCTTTAGTCAGTCCTTTGTTAAATTTAGCAGCTCTCAGTTTGATCAAGTAGGGGCTGTATCCCCAGGCGTTCCTGGTGCAAAGTGGTCCCCCTGAAAGACCATCCAATTGCAATTTAAAGAAGCTTTAAGCAAAGGTGGCTGACTGAACATGAAAGTCTCTGTGAGTGTTAGGGAAAGAGAAAGAAAATGAAACCCTCTCTCATGCAATTTCTCTCCTGAGTGAAGTGGGAATTACACCTGTCCCTCAGTTTTGTCGTGGATGAAGCCAAGGTCCCTGGGGTCTGCTTTGGGCAGTTGCTGTTCAATGGGCAGAGTCAGCGGAGTGGTTGGCAGCTGCTGCCAGGGACAAAAGGAAGACTCCAGAGGGCCACTGCTGTGGGAATCCTGTCGTCAGGAGCTGGGCAGAGGGATCGAGTGCACCCTCAGCACATTTGCAGGTGACCCCAAGCTGAGCTGACACTCCTGAAGGGCAGGATGCCACCTAGAGGGTCCTGGACAAGCTCGAGAAGTGGCCCATGGGAATCTCATGAGGTTTAACAAGACCCAAGTGCTGGTGCTGCAGCTGGGTCATGGCAATCCTTGGTGTCAATCCAGGCTGGGGTTGAGCAGATGGAGAGCATCCCTGCCCAGCAGGCCTTGGGGGTGCTGCTGGAGGAGAGGCTGGACATGCCCCGGCCCCGAGAGCCAAACGTGTCCTGGGCTGCACCAGAGCCCCGTGGGCAGAGGGGAGGGAGGGGATTCTGCCCCTCTGCTCCTCCCTGGTGAGAGCCCGCCTGCAGTGCTGCTTCCAGCTCTGGGGGCCAGCACAGGAAGGACATGGAGCTGTCGGAGTGAGTCCAGAGGAGGCCACCAAGTTGATGAGAGGGATGGAGAACATCTCCTGTGAGGAAAGGCTGAGAGAATTGGGTTTGTTTGGCCTGAAAAAGAAAAGGGTTTGAGGTAACTGAATTGTGACCTTCCAGTACCTGAAGGGAGCCTGCAAGGTGGAGAGAGACTGTTTAAAAGGGCATGGAATGACAGGATGAGGGGGAATGGTTTTAAAATGGAAGCAAGTAGATTTAGATTAGATGTTAGGGGGGAAAAAAAGAAATTACTGTCAGGGTGGTGAGGCTCTGGCACAGGTTTCCCCAGAGAAGCTGAGGATGCCCCATCCCTGGAAGTGTTCAAGGTCAGGCTGGATGAAGCTCTGAGCAACCTGGTCTAGTGGAAGGTGTCCCTGTCCATGGCAGGGGGGTTGGAACTTGGATGGTCTTTAAGAGTCCTTCCGACCCAAGCCATTGTGCAATTCTGTGATTCCCATCTCACTCTAGTAGTGATGGGAGGTGTCCACAGGAGGAGACTGAACTGTCATGGTCATTCCTTCGTGCCCCGAGCTGATCATAGGTACTGTGATCGCTGAGCTGGCACCAGGGTGTCCAGTTGCTTCAGAAGCATTTGGGATTGACTGCCAGTCAATCCACTGCCTCCTTGCTGCTGACCCCTCCTGCCTGACTCACCCTCTGCGGGGCTGGCAGACCTTTCCTGTTCCTCTCCTGCAGCCTCAGCTCTGACCCCCTGCTCCAGCCAGCATGGCCGAGGCTGTGCCTTGCCTGGGCTCAGGCCGAGAACTCTGGTGTCATGTGGGACTTACAGGCACCAGGATGTTCAATTGTGATTGCAGGTGTTTTGTATGTTTTTTTCTCTTCAAGACTGGCGTCGTGACAGAGAAAAGAGAGATGACCATGACGAAGTGTGCAGCGTGAGGAGTGAGGGCGGCAGCGTCCGAGGATTCTCCAGAGGCAGAGGAAGGGGGAGAAGCAGAGGAAGAGGACGAGGCAGAGGAAATCCCAGCAGTATGCAAAGAAATGGATACTTGGCAAAAAAATTTCAAGCTATGTTTATAATATTGTTTTCATTTTCTAATGTTGTTATTTTATGTTTTCTTCTATGTCGAAGTGAGCTTTGACTATTCAGTTGGTTATCAAGAACTGTACGGTGAAGGAATTGACCAAGTATTTCAGCCTGAACTGAACCCCGGTGTGATTTATTACTATGGTGATGGAACAGGAGTGCAGATGTATTCCGTGGATGAAGCACTTCTCAAGGAATATATAAAGCACCAAATGTAAGTAGATTGCTTAATGTGTAAATATTTTCAGAGATCTAGTTAAGATAAAATAGCTCATTTCAAACAGTGTTGAATCCTTATTATCCATATCAAGTTGGAGATTAAGGCATTTCAGCTTAACTTTTTGATTTAAATTTGACCATTACTAGTGTCAGCTCGAATTTATTCGCTGGTGGGGTGGAAAAACTTGAGTAATGGGGAGGAGTTTTAAGGAAGCTGTTTCTGCATCTTGTGCTGTAGTCTGGCTCTAACTTGTATAACTGCTTTATTTATGGTACACAGCCCTCTTTATGTTGTCATGTAATTGAGATATGGATGTCTCTGAGCTTGTGCTTTTGAGTACTGTTGGTCTGTTTGCCTGTAAAGCTCTTCTTGGGTGATGTTTCCCCTATTTGCTCTCAATTTCACTTTGAGAAGTCTTGTTAGTTTGATGTTTTCAGTGTGTCTCACCTGAAACATGTAACTGAGAGAGAGTAGTTTTGCAATGATACTTGATTTTTTAATAATCTGAAATGTTTACTTTCTCGTGTACACCATTAGGCAATGAGAAACCATCTGGAAGACTGATTATCACCAGGAGACAAGTGAAAAAGGGCCTGGAAAGCACTAGTTCATTTAAAAGAGACAGTTTCCACCACTGGCAGATATTTCATCCTCAGTACTTGCATTTCTCTGCGATGCCTCCGTGGTGGTTTTTGATTGCCCTCGTGTTCCGTGCAGCAACTTGCTTATTTTATTCTCGCTTCTTTTGTTACAGTTGACGCAAAAAGGAAGAGAAAAGCCTCTTTAAAGGGCAGAAAGTATCTGACATGTGGCTATCAACTTCAAAACTTCTATTGCAGTCTTTTTTTACTCTTGCTGCCAGGCCCCTATGAGACCTGGCAGTGGACATGTACCCCCATGTCAGGATAATCGGCCTGCACTGTCCTCAGACAAGTGGGGGAGGAGCACAGCCACTCCACTGTTGGCCAGATTTCTGGGCATGCAGTGTAGAATCCAGACCTCCTAAGGTAGGACATGACGATGTCCCCCTCTGCTGAGAAAAATGTCAGTTACAGCATTGGTCACGTCTGACTTCTGGGTATATTTGTATTTCCTTTTGGCACCGAGAGGTTGGCAGGTGTTGGTAGAAGACTCGGCATGGCTGGATAACCGCAGCCGTCGGTTGCTCGCCTGGTGTGAACTCCTAAGGCAGTTTGGTTATGGAGTTTGCTTTCCATGAGAGGGAGATTCCTGAGCAGGTTTAGAACATAACTTCACTAGTTTTAGTCTCCCTAGACAAAGGAGGAGAAAAAAAAAGAAAAAGAAAAAAGGTGTTTTTTATTTATTCTCTTCTTTTGTCACATTAATAATGATGGGAAACAGACTTTATTCATCAGTTACCCATTATTAGCCTCCAAATGGGGGTGGCTTTGTCTGCCTTTCATAATTTAGCTATAAAATATTAAAGTGACTGTGCCAAAGAAGGAAGTGTATACAGAATAAAGGTACACAAAATGGTTATGTCTCAGAGTTCCTGTTGGAGCTCAGGATAAATCAAGATATATTAAAGAAGTGAGATTGAATCCTAGTGAATGAATAAATTTTAAAAGTTTACCTGCTTAATAGAGAAAAATCTTATAGACCGTCCAGCTGAGTTGATGTGTAATTACAGGAAGAAACACACTGCTATCATGCAGTTTATGCTTGTCCCAAGAACCAGCTCAAAGTACTAGAGAGTAATATTTGTATTGCATACAAAAATATCTTCCATGTTTTTAACCACAGGCTGAAGTTGTCAGCCTGAAAAGTTTCAGTGCTTAGCAGCTCCTCATTCTGCAACATGCAGCAGAACTCTGTTTAAAAAGTCCTCTTGCTTTAGAAAATAAACAAAAGTTCAAATATCAATTCAAGAATAAGCAAAGGGACTTTGAGGAAAAGGAAGAAGAGAAAAGCTAGAGGGAGTGTGCATGTGTTTAGGTTTGTCCCTCTACTTGGAGCAAACTTGTGTATTGTCTTCATTTATCATTAATGGTCTTTCACATTCCTTTTTCTACAGTGATGGACATCAAGTGAGGCAGTTTGAGTCAAGTTCAGTCATTGTCCATTTCTGCTTGTGGAATTTTTAACTAGGTGAATCGTTACAGGATTTTACCTTTACTGTATGACTGTAAAGGTAACACTAGTAAAATGTTGGTATATGGCATTTGTGCTTGCTTATCTTCTAGATTGGGAGGGGAAAAGCAAAGTAGCAGCTCAGAACAGTAGACAGGATATTCTTGAAAGAAACTTTCTCTCTGTGCCCAGTTGCTTCACTGATTGTACTTGGCTCTGAATCAGAGCTTAACTCTCCAAAAGCCTTGTTCTCTTCTCTGTTTGCTTTGACTTAATAGCAGTGTTTCCATTTGTCCTGTCTTGTCCAGCATTGAGACTTTAAATTCATTCTGTCTTGGAGCTGAGTGTTGGTCCGAGCACGGTGCTGATACTGCCAAGGTCTCAGGTTCGATGGGCCATTCACTTGGGACTTGGACTCAAGGATCCCTGTGGGTCCCTTCCAGCTCAGAATATTCTGTGTGTGATTTCATGTGTTTCATAGAGCCAGATTTTGCTTCAAATTTCTTTAGCTACAAAAAATTAGAGAAAGAAGTGGTATCAAGGTGCTGCTTGGGTCAGTGATGGCATCAGAGTGCCCTGCTCTTGGAGACTTTGGCCTTGATCCCAGCTTCAGTGGAGAGACTTAGTGTTTTATACTTTGTTGAAATTAGAACGATCTTTATTTACATTTGCATGTGCAGCTATTTTCCTCAGCATTTTAATACCCTGTCCTTTTCTTTTGGCCCTACCTCTATTTTTGTCATAGAATTTTAACTGCTTTCCATGAAGTCTTTTCCTACCTGTGTTTTTCTGAACACGATGAGGAGTTAGTATTCCTTGGGCTTAGTGTGCAAAATCATGGTATGATGTGTAAGCTCCTTGAAAGGCCTAGATTTCAGTCGTCATGTAACTTCAGGGGGTTTTCCATTCTTTTTCATAGGATGTTTTCTCATTCCCTTGCTCTGTGTGACAGATCATGATTTGAATTCCTTACTTTTTGTTTTCACTAAGTATGAAACACCCTGACATCTGGATTATTTCCTAGAGCAGCTTCGCTGTTGAAGATTTGTCTTTCTACTGTTCGTCCCTCGTCTCTGTGGTATTACCAGATTCCTGAAATGTCCTTGTCCTCCTTTATCCACTAAACATCATCTATTCTTTAAGACTCTCTTTCTCCATAAACTGTTCTGCCTTTCTGGTACAGTTTCATGCCAAATGCAACATTTCTGGTTTTGTTTTCTCATCTTCCCACAAGCATGCTTGATGATTCCGAGTATATATCTGTGCCTCAACACTCAGATAGGATACTTAAGCCTTCCAGTGCCCTGGAAACTGGCACAATAAAAGATGCAGTTCAGGATGAACTGAAACTGCTGTGTGGGACATAACTTACGCCCTGACTGTAAGCAGTGCTTGTCCTTCATCTGTATGGAGGCCAAGACAGTGCTGTTCCCTTCTGTCCATGTAAGTAATGAGGGAGGGGGTGGGTGAAGGAAAGCTGGAGCGTAGCTTTTGGTTGTGCAAATGTAACAAGGCTTTGATTTTTACCCCTCTGTGCTGTACTGAGTCATAAGTCTGTCTTAACCTGTCGAGCATGCTTGCTGCTCTGTTGGTCTTCTGCTGAAGAATGATATCGTTGATGTCAAAATACTCTGGTTTTTTCATGGAAGACTTTAACAAGGAATCTAGGTTGCTACTTTAGGATTTTCTTGAACCGTAGAGTAAGCTCAGGTTTGTATGTTTTGTTCTGCAGTGAATATTATTTCAGCACAGAAAATTTGGAGAGAGACTTCTTTCTGAGGAGGAAGATGGACCAACAAGGATTTCTGCCGGTGTCACTGATCGCCAGTTTCCGTCGGATGCAAGCTCTGACTACGAATGCTGCACTCATCTTGGAGGTAAAATCATTCAGAAGGATGTATTTGAAAAGTTGCTTGGTTAATTCTGTGCAGCCATTTAAAGTCAGTGCTATGAAGTTAAGGAAAAATTCTGTTTGTGATGACAAGGATTCTGTAAAGAGGCTATAAGTGGCCAAGTTGGTGGTTTTTTTTCTTTTTTTTGATAGTTTCTAATGTTATAATATGCTTGTCAAACAGGCCCTAAAGGACAGTACAGAAGTTGAAACTGTGGATCAGAAACTAAGAAAAAGGGTTGATCCAGAAAAGTGGCCAATTCCAGGTCCTCCTCCATGCAACCTGCCTCCAACTGACTTTTCTCAGCTCATCAACTGTCCAGAATTCATACCAGGCCAAACTTTTGGCTCCCATACTGGTAAAGGATTTATTTTACAGAATCATAAGTTTAGTGCTGTCTGTCTAGCTTAGGAAATTTGCCTCCTGATACTGATTTCGTAATAGAAGTTGTACTTTTGGTAGCGGTTTATTCAGCTGCTCTGCCTGCCAGCCTTGCACTTGCCAAGTCACACGGCTGATGTGAAGTAGATAAAAATGTCTCTTGTGTGTTGAGGCTGTGATCATTCTCCAGAATATAGAATGGTGGACTACAGTCCTGTGGAATTAGTAACAGTAGGCTTAAACTAGTCCTAAAATCTGCTTCATTTTTGTGGCAGTTGAAAGTTCACTCTTTATTTGGTGCATCTTGTTTTGGATGGGAAACTCATTCGCATTATTAATAGGGAGATGCGTTTGTTTGCTGACAGCCCTTGGCAGGGGAATCTTTTACTAAAATGTTGGCTGAAATTAAATGGGAAGAATGAAGATGGAGTTAGGCACCCATCCACAGAGCTAGAGAATGACATGGAGAAAACATGATCCTATTAATGCTGTGCTTTTTTTTCTCCTCAACAATACGTAATGTCTCACAGACTAGGAAGAAACTTTCCATGGAAATAAATTCTTAGAACTGATTTTATTCTGAAATGTTGGGTGAACTGTGAAAAGCTGTCTCTTAAAAATGAAAAATTCTTTGATCAGCATTATGTTTATACAGAGAGGTAGAAAAATGGTAGCTGTGGTTAAAAGAAAGACCAGTGAAACAATTGAAAAAGAAGCAAAATAAAACCAAAACAATCCACAACAGGAACTGAACTACTGTTTTCTACTGCTAGAGTCTGCACCAAGTTCTCCAAGAGTGGGAAGCCCACTGAGTCCAAAGGAGAACGCTGAAACAAATAATTTTCAGACAATGTCTAAAGGACTGTCTACAAGTTTGCCCGATTTGGACTCTGAACCTTGGATAGAAGTGAAGAAGAGGCATCGTGCATCCACTGTCAAGCTAAAGGTAAAATCAAAACCCTTTAAGTTATGTTTAAATAAACAAATGCAAAACCAACTTTGATGTTACACTGTAAAGCAAGGTTTTAAACATCTTAACATATGTGATGCTTGAGAATGCAATACAGTTTGGAAAATCATTATCCGATTCAAATTGGATAATTTCAAATATAAAACCTTTTAATTCAGATATAAAACCTTTTCCAACTTAGGAGACTGTTCCTGTACCTGATCAAACACCAGATCAACACCAGCCACCCCCGCCTCCGGAGGAACAAGAACAGGAAGAACTTGAATTTTTGTTTGATGAAGAGATGGAACAAAATCAGTGTCAGAAAAATAAATTTACTGATTGGTCAGATAGTGATTCTGATTATGAAATTGATGATCAGGATGTAAACAAGATTTTAATTGTAACACAGACACCACCCTATGTGAAAAAACATCCTTGTGGAGACCGTGCTGGCAACCGTGTGTGCCGTGCAAAAATTACATCAGAACTTGCTAAAGTCATTAATGATGGCTTGTACTACTACGAACAGGATTTGTGGATGGATCAGAGTGAAAATGATGCCTTGATGAAGGTAATTCTCTTTAATTTTTGACCTGAAAACCATGCCTGTCCAAACAGTTCCCAAATTAATTTCAGCCTTCTGCTATGTAGTTGTAAAATGCTACAGGAAAGTGACTGTAATTTGCAGGTCTGCTGAATTATATTTACAGTTGAAAGCAAACCCAAGTTTTTCATGCCACAGACTTGACCAAAAACACTGAATGAATATTTTTTTGTAACATTTTGGAGATGGTTCAACTTTTCCAATGTTTTCTTGTTCTATGAATAGTTTGTTTCATAACAACTGCAAACTCCTACCCAGAGGGGAAGGGGATACGTGTCAGAGATGAGATGATGAGAGGGAAGTAATACAGTCGTCTTAAAGTAGTTTTATATTAAGGTTCTGTTTGCCTTGTAATTTGTTAGAACAGTAGTTAGAATGAAGTTACCTAAACACTGGGTGGTGAGGGAAAGGGGCTTTATCTGTGCACAAAGAGGGGGAAGAGGCTTCATGGACAAATGGAGCATGTCCATAGAAAAGCAAGCTGACAAAGGCGGAAATGGATGCTGAGAATAAGAGCAAGAAATAAAGGTAGAATTTAGAATGTGGATTAGAATGGACCAAGAAAACCAGCAAACATGAAGAGGGCGGTGAGAAATAGCGAACTGCAAGAGAGAATATTTTCTTTTTTGTTGTTGTAACGGACTTGACAATGATTTGAGGAGATTTTTCACACACAGCATGCAGCATGCACACGTCTCACCTGAGACACCCACCTGTGGGTATTTGTGTGTCAGTTCTGGCTTATTTTCTCTTCATGAAATGCATCTGTTTCTCAGGGTGGTATCTATTACCCTGCTTTGCATTTACAATTGCTTTCTCTAATTCAGCAGGAGATTGAGAACTTTAAGAAGCTAAATCTCATTAATAAGGACGAATATGTTAGTCTTGCACCAGAAACAGCTGATCCAACCCAAGAAGTTCCTCAAAGACCTCCAGGGTTACAGAAAGGTAAGTATGAAAGTATTTGTTTTTTAGAATGTCTGTAATAAAGAACAGCTCTGTAGGTGTTTTGACTCTTTCTGCCTGTGCAGTATGTTAATTTTGGTTCAGTCAGCAGTCTGAGGGGGCTTTTTCTTTGCTAATTTTTCAAATTGCCAACTGTTCATGGGTAGCGTGGTTTCAGTTGAATGACAGGAAGCTGGCGCTTGTTCTGTTTTGTTGTCACTATCCACCAGCACCAGGTGCTCTTTGTGTGACTTGGAATTTACAACGTGTAAAGTTAAACTGAAGCTGTGAAACATTTTATAGAAACCCAGCGTTTTTTATGGGACACAGGGATGGAAGGAAATGAGATTAGAAGAATTTACTACTTGTATCATAACATTACTGAGCAGTCACAACGTCCAAATCTTATCTCTTGAGGTATTTCTGATACAGTAGTGCTATTAACATTTACTGGGTTACATGCTAATAGCATCTGTAAAGTAGCTCAGTGAAACCACCTCACTTTCTCCTTCCTGCCTCCATATTTAGCAGAGGAGCTGGCCTGTAATTTCCCAAGTACTGAAGCACCTCCAACAGCAGGAATGGCTCGATCGCTGCCAACAGCAGTCCCAGATTCCCCCCGTTTCCACTCTGGCTTCATCCCACGAACACCTCGCACCCCAAGGCTCCAGGATCCCAACAAAACACCCAGGTTCTACCCTGTTGTTAAAGAAGCACGATCCTTTGATGTAAAGGTAAATGGAAAAACATATTAAAAAAACCAAAAAAAAAAAAAACCCAGAGCAGCAAAAGCCTATAAAACTCATGTTTGTGCATACAGTTTAACAAGAATTAAAAGGCAAAAAATTAAATGCTTGTACTCCTATTGTTTATCTCCAAAATACTTACCATATTCACTTTTGTATTTCTATTAAATGCTTTATGAGGCTTCTTCCTTGAAAGTCCTTACTAAAAGAAGTGTAGTGTTTCAGATTTTTGGTTAGTTGCATAAGACTAATCTTCAGGTTATGAAACTGTGGTCTTGTGACTTTATAACTTGTTAGATAACAGAATATAAAATTTTTAGATGTCTGTTTTAAAAGGGAGAGAATGAGTTAAGTAAAATCAGGGAAGTAAATCCTTCATTTACTTTCTTAGACTCCAAGAAAAAGAAAAACACGCCACAGTACAAATCCTCCTTTAGAATGCCATGTTGGTTGGGTGATGGATTCCAGAGACCACAGGCCAAGAACTTCCTCTGTGAGGTAAATGTTGTTGCTGTTACTCAGAATTTATTTGCAGGTAGCTCTCACTACTAATGAAGAAACAGGCTATAAAAGGCAATTTATAAATACAATGGAAGCAAGAAAAGAATGATCAAGAAAGACAAAAATATAGAATACAAGGCTGTCTGGAAACAAGCTGGGCAGACTAGTGTTAACAGCATTGCCATGATATAGCAGCAGTACTTGAGGCACTGCTGTTCACTTCAGTGGTCATTAAAAATCAGGCATGACCATAAAACCAGTAGTGTTTAATTATCGTTGTCCAAAACTGCTTCTATTTTTGACATACTAGCACAAAATCTGGTTTTCTTGAGGTGCACCCAAACCCAGATGCACTGCAGCAGTCACCAGGTGACCGTACTGCGGCTCTTGCGTAGGTCAGGGTGGGTGAAAACTGGTTCTGCAGAAAAGCTCTGTATAGGTGAGAAATATGTCGGGTTTTTTCTCCAGCAGTTCCAATGCCTCACCTTCAGAAGGAGCTCCCCTGGCAGGTTACGGCTGTACTCCAAATTCTCTTCCCAAATTCCAGCACCCATCTCACGAACTGTTAAAGGAAAATGGCTTTACTCAGCAGGTGTACCACAAATACCGGCGAAGGTGTTTAACGGGTAAGCTGCTCCATGCACTTCCTAATATTTTAGGAAGAAGTTTCCAGGTGTCATCTGATACCAGTTTTCTTCACATGGTTCCTCATCCTTAATTTTTCTTGGGAAAGGCAAGCAAAATTTATTTGGTGCTTCTGTTTTAGGAACCCTGCTTTCCATTTAACTTTCCATTCCCTGACAAAAAAATCACCCTCAAATTTGAACTGAAGTTACCAGAAGATCAGGTGTGCTTTTTACTAAAGGCAAGGCACTTTAAAATATTCTGCTGAAAAATTAAAATAATGGTTTTGTTCTTCCCTTTCTCTTTTTCATCCAGAGAGGAAACGGTTGGGAATTGGCCAGTCCCAAGAAATGAACACACTTTTTCGTTTCTGGTCCTTTTTTCTGAGAGATCACTTCAACAAGAAAATGTATGAAGAATTCAAACAGCTTGCTCTAGAGGATGCAAAAGAACACTACAGGTATTTTTTCCTGAGGCCTTACCATTCCTTTTAATGACTGTGAAGTTTACATACATCTGCAGGGAACATTTTTAGTACTGCCTTTCACTTTTTGTAAATCTTTAAAATAGCGGTGTGTGTTATTTTAATAGCAAAAATCAGATATATTTGTGCTTTGCAGATGAATAGCTGATTATGCAGCATTTCCTGACCTGTAATCAGTTCTGAATTCTACAAAACCCTGTCACTTGTTGACCATGATGAGTCAGTTCTGTACTAACACTCCTCAGATTCTTCCTTCCATAGGTGAAGACATTCTTAACCTCATTTTATTTATTCAGACTGGTTCATGCCTTACAAAAATACCAGAAAAATGACCACAAAGGAAATTTTCACTGCCCTTTAGCTCTTGGATGTAATTCCCTTCCTTCCACCCAGTTCCCCCACCTCTATTTCTCTGAGCCAAAGAGACAAGGTAGATTTTTGTACCTCTCTGTTCTGTTCCAGGTATGGCTTGGAATGCTTGTTCAGGTTTTACAGCTATGGCTTGGAAAAGAAATTCAGGAAAGAAATATTCGAGGATTTCCAACAAGAAACAAAGAGGGACTATGAAGCTGGTAATTATCACAGGCCTGTCACTGCTCACACTGTGGTTACATTAGTTGAAGATAATCCCAATTCCTTGGCACTGACTTGTTAACTAATCGAGAACAGCTTTTATTCATATTCTTTTTATCTTCAGTTCTCTTAAAAATATAGTTACCAGTGAATAATTAAGTTTATAATTAAATTTGACCTTTGTAAAGCAGTAAAATTATCTTTTTCTGTTACTAGGTCAGCTGTATGGACTGGAAAAATTCTGGGCTTACCTAAAATACTCTCAGCACAAGACTCCAGCTGTTGACTCCAAACTGCAGGAGTACCTGAATAAATTTAAGAGACTGGAGGACTTCAGGGTGGATGTAAGTTCTAAATAATATTTGGTGTATTAATATTTTCGCTGCAAGGCAATCTGAGAGCAGTACTTGATTTCATGACAAGGCAGCTTGATAAATCCTAAGGGCCTCATCCTTTCAGTCCTACAAGTCTGTGGAAAGGCAAAAATACCTGGCTTTATGGCAGAACACCTGACAGGTTGCCTGTGTTTATTTTCAGCCTCCTATTGGTGAGGAATCTGGCAGGAGGAGACCAGGTGAGGATTCAGCTCATCGCAGACATCAGTCCAGCTCTTCTAAAACGCTTCCCACCACCAAACCCACCGCTACCTGTCAGCCCCGGGCGCTGGGAAGCATTTCCTGTGGCAATACCGCCCGTAGCAATTCTGCCGCGAAATCTATAGAAAGCGATGGACCGGAAAAATAGACTTTGGATGAGCTCCTGCCCTCGAGAATCAACTTTGGCATCACTCTCCTAATCCGGAGATCTTCAAGGCGAGGCAGTCTCTACTACGTGATTAAAAATGTATGGAAAGACAAAGGATGGGATTCTCTTTTTCACGGGATATAGTTCCAAAACACTTGCCCTAGGAGAGTTGCTCTTGGTTATGGGATCATTGGAAGGATCCTAGGGAAGATTCTTTGGCTTCAGTATTGCTTTCCTCAAGCTTTTGTTTACAAAGAACTGCATTCCTTGCATATGCAAAAAATACTTCGAGGGATGCCTTACATTTCAGCTCAGATTTCTTAAAAAAGGTATGATATATACCCGTGTTATTTACTGTGCTTTCCTTACCCGTATTTCCCCATTATTTGTATTTTACCAAAGCAAAAAAGATTACATTATATGTAGAATATTAAATGGAAAGGAAGGATCTATGTGACTGGTTTGCTTTCAAAGCTAACTATCAAAAAGTACGTTTTTCTGCAAAAGCACGCTCAAGAACATGCGGCTGTATATGAAACTGCATTTCTGGATTCTATTTAAAGATATAGTTTCTATTTTTTTCAGGGTCTCCATAGTTAGTATTTTATTAAGTATGGAGTTCGAGTGGACGTAACTGGGATAGTTTTGCAGGTATTTCCTTCAGTGCTGGTTCTTCAATAACTCAAGCAACAGAAAACTACAGGGGAAAATTGAGCTTTTGATTTCATAGTGTCTTAAATTAACATTCAGTATCTACAGTTTGTGCAGATTGTTAAAATAGCCAGCTATTCATACTCTGGGCTTGAGAGGTGTCTTCATTTGAATTCTCTTAGGCTTATGAGCTCTAGCAGGAGATGCATAATTTTGAAATTTTTTTTCTCCGTATTTCAAGTAATAATTAGTTTGGAGGGAAACAAAGTATTCCTTGTAAATTTTAATTTTTACTTGCTTTGTTTTGCAATATCTGAATGAAGTTCTGCTTAAATTGTGCTCGCTAAGCCTAAATGATTTCAAACAGGTCTAAAGACAATTTCACTGAATGTAAGTTATTCAAATACAAATCCATTTTTGTAGCTGAAAGAGGGGGATGTTTATAACCTGTCACGTCTTATTAACTTCATTACTTTGTTTTTAAAGACTCAAGAAGAACCAAGTGAATAACGTCTATTCCAGGGGCAGGTGAGAGGAATTCCAGCTTTTCATTAGTTAACTGCAGAATTGCTTCAGTTAACTTCTAAAGTTAAAAAGTGATGTCTAGCACAGATGCCTTAAACTGACTGCACAGCCATGGATGGAGCTTTAAACTATCAGCTCTCAGAGGTTATAATGAATCTGTTAATTTTTCAGTCATTGTCCTGTGAATCTCACTGAAACAAATGATGCATGTTTGCATTGAAAGGAGTGGATGGTAGCAGTGACTTTCCCCACAGTTTATACCATTTCAGCACAAAATCCAGCCTTTTGTCAGTGGCCTGTTCTAAATAAATTTAAATGAACACATACCAAGATTTTAAGTAAATATCGTATAAATATGCTGAAGTGACACATCTCAATCCTGTGTTTGATCCATGCCTTTTGCTACCCATGAAAATGATGCAAATGTAAATTTGGATTGAAATTGTATATACAAGTAATAAATTTAAGATATTTCAATTTTTCATTGGAAAATGTGCAGATTAAGCTTTTAGTGTGTGTAATTTTGTGATATCTTGAAAAATTTTATAAAAACAACAAAAAACCCTAGTAGTGTTGTATATCAACTTTTTTCCCCCCAAAGTGTGTGAAGAAGAACAACTTCAAAGAGTGTAAGGCTGTAGATTTGCATGGGAATTTCTGCTGCACTGAGGTATTGGGGAAACCCAGCCTGTTAGAGGTGGAAATGCTTCTTGGAATGCAAGCCAACCTTTTTCAAAAGAAGAATCAAAAGAAGAATATTGATTTATTTTTGTCGAATGATTGGGTATTTGTCAAAAATACGGCAGGTGAACGATAAATGTGGCGGAAGGCAAGGAGACTGAATACCTCACCTGCTGGCCTCCAGAGCTGCTCAGTGTCCCTTTAGTGAGGTGGACAGAAACACCACCCAAGTCCGTCCACAGCTCTGGCTGCCTCTCAGGAATGCCCCTTTCACTTCTCACGGGCTTGAATCTTCCCTCTCTTCCCTTGCGGAACAGTGGAAAAAACAATCCTTGCATTGCTGATGGTTTCACCGTCTGGCTTCAAGTGGTTCATCCCCTCTCAGTACCTGATGGACCTTGTTGCAGGGCCATAACTTTGATGTGTGTTCAACATCCCTTCCCATGCCTTTTGGGTCCATTTATTCCCACCTTAACTATGTCTTAGAACACAACCAGTCTTAACAGTGGTCTGTGACTGACCACTCTGCAAGTCTTGGACCTTGTCTAAAAATTCTCCCGTGTGCTTACTGAAGAATTTCTAGGTTTTTCTCCATTTCTTCTGTTGACAAATAACCATGCAAACACTTCAAAACATTACCCAGCCTAACAAGAGATTTTTGTCATGCTCAAAATACTGAATTTAACAGCTCTTTAAAAGGGAAGACTCAAGCTGGCTCTTGTTCCTGTTGGAGACCAGATGATGTTTTCCTACACTGAGCAGCAGTAGCCTGTCTGTGTTTTAACAGGGATTTGGATTTCTGTGGAGATGAAGCATTAGAATGGATGGAAAAGGGTTTGTATTCATGGAACCTCCACGCAGCCTTTGCTTCAGGCACTGCTGAGGTGACAAATGACACTCCCTCAGCTCCAGGCAGAGAAGGACACTTCAGAGTAGCTGAGGAGCTCTTCCTGACAAATCCCACAGCTCCAGCAGGCTCGATCTGTCACCTCACGAGCTTTCTTCTCTGCTGTCTTCAGCCTCTGTGCTTTTGGGATTTCAGGTAAACAACCCTTCACCTGCAGTTCAGCCAGCCCTGGCACACAGGTTCTGTCAAAACAAGCTTAAACCCAGTCTGGGAGCACCTCTTAAGAAACATTTACCTTTAACCATAAATTAGAAGCCAGGAGAAGGATTTGCTTTCCATGGCCAGAGTTTACATTATTACCCATGTCAAGGAGGAAAGGAGTAAATAGCCAGATCTTTTGTACTATTCCATACGGAGGAATAGCACCTCTTCCTAGAGGAAATAAAACTCCACAAACTCTTACTCTATTGTCAAACAGACTGTTGTCAAAGAGACTCAAACAAAGCCTGTGAAAGGTTTAACTGCTCCCTGCCCTTTACAGTGAAGACAGTAAAATCAAACTGATTATGCAGGAAGAAAAAAGTTAGAAAATAGCTTAGAACTGAGATACTTCTAGTGAAACAACATCAATAGCAGAGTGCCAAACTGATTTTATATGCTGGGTCCAACTCTGAATGATAGAAAATTTAAACCTTAGTCAAGGAAAAGTAGATCTAGCTTAATAAAAATATATGAACAAGTACTAGCATGTGAGATAATTCTGTAGTCCTCACTGGAAATTCAAAATGTTCAGATCAAGTAACAACATGGTACTTTTTTTTAAAACCAAGGAGGTTTGAAAATATTATCTCCTGCCAAAATGAAGCATTTTTGGGAAGTGGCGTACAAAATGAGGCAGAAGTGTCAAAACAAATGATGACTAAAACTAATTTAATACCAAGTCTAGCCTAGGAAAACAAGTCATATGTTAAACTGGAAATGTATTTTGTTTCTGAAGATGAGAAATTCTTCCATCAAGACCCTCATGTTGCTTAAAGAAAATTTAACACAGTATCAACCTGCCTGTCATTTTACTTAACAGTGAATTTTGACCAAGTGATTGACACGAATGTTCCGAGGTTGAACGCCTCCATCAAATTTTTATAATAACTGCACTGAAGTTTGGATGGATCTGATGTTATGCTAAATTATGCTCCGTGTGTGTCAACTTTTTATAAATATGAAAGCTACAGTGCGCTTTAAAGCACTTTTTTTAGGTTGTCAGCTTTAGATCACTAGTGACTTTGTATGTAGGATGGGTGAGGTTGATTTAAATCCACTAGACATCAAAATGAAGTTTATGCAACATTCTGCTGCCATGGGACAAGTTTTGTATTCTTCATAGTTACCGTTAAGGTGCTTCAAAGCAAAACTCACCCTTTACCCATCTTGTTGTTCAGCTAATCTTGAAAGTTGAATTTTAAGCACTGTCCTTCTAAAGCAATTTTAAAAACCCAACAACAGAATTACGCACAACTTCACTGTGATTAAACTTCACTGCCTTTCTGATAGCAAGGGAAAAGACTGCACTTGAGCTAGTAAGTCACAGCAGATACAAAACTACCCTTCCTTCAAAAGTTACCTTTCTTTCTCCAGTAGGAAGTTAGTCCATCAAGCAGATACAAGCAAGAGGAACAGCTAATGCTACAGCTGTGCCAGATGTAGCAATACCAACAGCTGCACTGAGTGAAGAGCAGAGAAACTCACAGCAAGTGTCAAGAACCTCCAGCTATGACTCTGTATAGAAGCTGTAACACATACATGTATGTGATTGTCCTAAGGGATAGTTGGGCAAGCTGCCTTGTCTTGTTCCACAGCTAGACAAGCTGGGTGCCATGATGAGGTGCAACAGCTGTGCAATAGCTAAAAGTGAAAGGCGTACTGTAAATGTAGCGTAAAACCTTTTATAGCGAGACTTACTTAAAAGAAAAAAAATTCCCTAGTGAAGCATCCAGATATAGAACTGGTGTTTAATTACTGCCAGCCCCTGTCCTGTGCAAGGGAGCTTTTATTTATCCTGTTAGTTCCCACTGTTCTATGTAAACCACATATTTCTGTGGTTAGTTACAGCAGCATGCCCAGCATTTCAGCAGAGTTAGATGATTAGCAGACACTCAATCCAAGCCTGGACACTGCACCGTTGCTCAGCTTACAAGGACGTGACTCAAGCAGAAGCCAGCGCTTACTAAATTCACACCTCCCAGGAGTGTCCAGCTTGTACAGGAGCCTGCAAACTTCTATGGAGAAACAGCTCCATTTGTTACTTCTTCCATGCTAAAACAATTCCGTTCCAAGGCTGGACATGCAAGAAGAGAATTCAACCTGCCTTCTAGAACACGTGAGTTACACACGATTCCACAGAGTTTTTGTTTATTTGTTTCATTTACATCAATATGAATCTCCTTCAGTCAAACAGGAATAAAAAAAAAAGCAGTCATCCCTGGAATTTCAGCGTTTACAGTTCAACAGAATGTACATATGTAAATTGTTACTGTAGACTTAACACAGGTGAAATCTGCAACCAGAGGTACAAACATAAGCCACGAGGCTGCTGTTCTTGTCCTGTTAATGCCATGAGACATATTCCTTATACTCTACATTGCACTCAGTTACTAAAATGCTTTATTAGTATCACTTTCCCCCCCACCATAAATTCACTGGCATAGGTTCAGTCTCTTAAATACAGCTTACCTGAGTAAGTCTTCAAGATTCCTCAACAGCTGCGACTTGAATGGGAAAATAACTCCATCAGGACAAAGAGCAGTATTAATAGCAGTGGCTGTTTCACCTATCCACAACTTCTTCCCCTTTTTATTGCATCATATTCCAGCTCTGCTCAACAGCTTCTACACAAAGTCTGACAGCACATGTGGTATTGTACATGCTTTATTAAAATGGTACTCGTATTTACAATATCTGCAGGAACAATCCCTCCCAAGTCTTGCATTCAGACAGACACACACACAGACACACGCGCGCAACGCCCCTTCACTCTACGGGGGTGTGAAGGCTATGCTCCCAAAAGTTAGGCAGCTTCTGGAAGAGGAGGAAGGGAGACTTTTTTGTGTGTTTGTAATTCATTAAAAAGAAGCATGGGAGTATGCATTTGGCCATCACAATGCTAATTAAAGTATATGTAGTATTAACATATGGCAGTAACACTGAGTACTCCTCTTTTACATTCTATACACAGAATGACATCAAGGTTTTCCAGTCAACAGAACATTCCAATTCAGTCTCACTGCTGCTTGTAGTGACTATGAAACCGCAATTTGGGGGCTGTCCCTTAAAACAATTCAAGTCTATGTACGCGAAATAAGGCACAATTAATATTTGATTTGATTTAGAGGATGGGAAAAAAGGGGAGAGGCAGGCTTCAGATAATAGTTGTTACAGAAGAAACATTTTTACCCAATCCTTTTGAGAAAAGGATGAATTTTATCCCCATCCTAATCTAAATGGACTTCTCTTAGAGAACTGAAGTATTCTGCCAGGCTACTAACGCCCACATACAAAACAAAATTGGAAATTCACATTTTAACACCAGCTTCAGTAGTCTAACTTACTGATGCTGATGTGGATGAGTACATCTTTCTTTTAATGCTGAAGGAGAAGACACACACGAAACAAGATTCAAACCTTCCTCTGAGCTTGAAGACTCATGTCTTTTAGAGAGCTTGTAAGATACACTAGTTGAAGGCTTCAGCTTACTGATAAAAAGGAATAGCATTTTTGCCTTTAAATCCCTGGCCCCTCTTCACTAACGAAGCCTAACCAGACATTACAAATAAACTGCAACAAAAAATTTGGCAGCACAAAGAATGTCTAGTATTCAAATCTTCATTTGTGAGTATATTATTTTCCTTGTACAAAACCTGTTGAATGTTTTTTCGCAGCAGATGAACTGTACCCAAAGATGCAGGACATTCTGTGATGGGGAATAAGAGGTTGCAGTTCCGAAGGCCCCTGACTTTGGTTGTTTACAAAGTTCATTCCTGTTTAGTGTGATCCTTGGTATCTTCCTCATCTGTGTATTCTGATGGTTCTTCCCCTGGTTTTAGGAGTCTACCTACGTAGTCATATTTTTCTGAAAGAGATTTATGATTCCATTACAATTAAATACAGCTGCATTTGCTTGCTAGCCCATACTACTGCAAATTCACTTTTTCTCCTACACACTGCAGTTCTAAATCTCAATCACTGAAATTGATGGTAATTTAGCAGCAAGCTCAGCTTCCTAAAGCAATCTTTCTACCATTACTTTCTCTGACTGAGAGTACTTTGTTTCCATTCTCCTGCAGCTGATCAGGCAAGATTTATCACCCAAGGGCTAAAACCACTGCTCTTCAATCCTTCAGCCAGTTTTGATTTCAATTAGTGTGAAAAATGATTCCCCCTCCCTCCAGAGGCATACTTCCATATTTGCCAGAAATTATTTGAAGACAAACTCGTTCAACCCTTTATGTTAAAACAACTCTTAGTCCTAATGATAATTCCATGGCATCCAAAGCCAACAACCTCAAGCAGGAGTTCCACCAGCTAAGCTGATGAGATTTGAGAGTGAAATTCTGTGCTGAAGAGGTAAGATAACAGTTTTCTTGTATAAAATTAAAAGGTTAAAAAAACTATAGTGAGATACAGTGAAAGCCTCTCTGTGGAAGAAAGGCCTGAAATCCCATGTCTTGTCTGAACAAAGTTACACTGCACACACATTTGGGGGGACCTCGCTGCAGTCTACAAATTCCTCATGAGGGGACAAAGAGGGGCAGACACTTCTCTGTGGCGACCAGTGACACAACCCTCAGGTTGTGTCAGGGGAGGTTTAAGTTGGGTATTAGAGAAAGGTTCTTCACCCAGAGGGTGGCTGGGCACTGGCACAGGCTCCCCAGGGTCACAGCACAACGCCTGACAGAGTTCAAGCAGCGTTTGGACAATGCTCTCAGGCACAGGGTGGGATTCTTGGGGATGGTCCTGTGCAGGGCTAAGACTTGAAATCGATGATCCTTGGGGGTCCCTTCTGATTCAGCAGGTTCTGTGATAACATTACTGTCAACATCTCTCATCAAAGCTCCCCGAAGCCCCAATCAGTCATTTTTATTAAAAGCATTTCCTTAAGCTGATAATTTGAGAATTTACCTTTAAATTGCATTTCCCACTCTCTTACACTTTCCATCTGTACAGCATTTAAGTCCGATAGGTCATCATATTCATCTCTGAGTGCATCTTTATCTAGACAGAAAGTTGCTAGTCCCCTGGAGGCATCTCTGCCAGCAAATATTCCATATGGACCCTCTGAAAACAAAAAGACAAAATTGATACCTTCAGGTCTTTGTTTATGGTGACCAAATCTCAGTTCTTTTACGTAGTCTGCCAAAGCCATACATTAAATTTCTGCAGTGATGAGAACAGCAGCAGTTTCAATGCCATGGCTGTTTGACATGCAACAGCACTGCAATTCAATCTTTAATATCACTAGGAGATAAAGTCTGCTGAGAGAAGCAGAACCAGGAAAATAGCTTTGAAGGGATATCTGGAAAAATCCCTGTCAGTTGATGCAAGCCAGTTGATGCAAATTCCAGAGGGACCAGAGGCTGGAATTCAAAAGAAATACACTTCTATTAAGTAACACATTGAATATTTACAAGTTGGGTATGAACAGAAGCAAACTGCATAGACATCTTAATTAGGAATCCATTATTGTAAATAAATAGAACTTAAGAGGGCTAACTAATGATTTCACCTCACTTACAGAATCACAAGAACTTTCTACATCTTTTGTGACATTTCCTACTTATGAGAAAATATCTCACTTATTTTGGGCAGCAGATCCCCCACACCCTTAGCCTATAAGGCTCTTGAAAACAGCACAAATTGTCACATTAGGAATATAAAGCAACTGCTTCTTCTGTGCTTTTTGACCAATGTGAAACAGCACAAATATCCCAGTAAAATTTTGAGCAATGACTGCGAAATAAATATTATTAGCAAGAGAAATGGATGATTTGCAAACCAACAATTTGCAGGATAAGGTTGGCTACTGGCTTTCCCAAATTTTATTAACTCAAAGAACTTTAGGCATATTGTTATCTTAGATTTTCTTGACCTAAAACAAATACCTTAAATTCAGATCAATTAAAAAAACCAAACCAATTAAAAAAAAAACCAAAAAACAAAAAATCCACTTTAAAATTTTCTGCACCAACTGCAGCAGCCAAGCACCACGGAGATAACCAGGGCTTGCTACAGAGCGGTCCCTACTTGGTGGTAAACAGGCCAGAACCCTTCTCTGGCTTACCCCTCAACAGTGGCCGACAGCCTGAAGAAAAGGCAGCACCCATGGGCAAGAATGAACACAAGCAAGTGGCAACACACTGTCCTTCACCCCCTCTATTGCCTGCTGGAGCACCTCAGACCTCTTCTGCACCAGGACAAGCCATGGGCAATCATTCCAAAGGCTGGTTCCTCCCAGGCCGCTTGCTCCAGCCACCACACCTATCTGCTCTTGCCGGGCATTGACTCCGGGGTTGAGACAGAGGCTGAATGCAGCAGGAAGAATTCCTGAAGCGGGGAACCCGAGTACCACATGGATTAGAAGAAACTACATCCTCACCAGAACGGGTGTTGTCTCTCCACCCCAGAGTGCTTGGCATTGTAAGCTGCTTACAGTCAAACCTGAGAACAGAAGGTTGTCCTGTGTGCCAAAGACAATTCCCTTGTCTCTCTGGAAATAAACCAGCTGATTTCAAAGCACGATTTCGCAGGAAGTAGATATTAGAGAACGAACTGTCAGCTGGAAGTTTGCACTGTACCAGTCTGACCATAATGATGAACAGCATCTGATCTGTGCTCATCCTTTCGAGTATTTCGCTCCAGGAGCAGTGTTCACAAGAACTACACCTCAGGGAACAGGACTACAGTCACAGTACTTCAGAGAAACAAAGTGAAGAGGGCTACCTTTCCTATTTGCATCCTCAATTAGGTATCTATTTGAAAAGCAGGATTTAGAGACAAATCAATCCTATACCAATGCACTCTGAATGCTCAGTCACTTCCACAGAACAGGCTAAGAGGCAGCAATGACCATCATCTGCAACACAACACATAGTTTCTTCAAACAAAAAGTCCTGCTTCCTGCAAAACAGCAGTCATTCAAGTGACCTCGTTTTTGATGTTCTGAATGAAGAACAGGGGACCTATAAACAGCTCTTACAAACACCACAATTAGTAAATCCTTAAAAGCAATTAGAAATTGTTACTTTGTGACCCCACCAACAGTATTCTGTTCCCAGTTTTTCCTTTCTCTGAAGTGTTTCAAGCAAGTATGTCCATAAATCCTACTATTTGCACAAGGTGTTTTCCAAACGCTGGCTAATCAGAGAGTAGCACCCTGCTCCCCTTCTCTTCTGCTCTGCATTTACTGGTTTATGGAGTTTCACAGATGCCACTTCTTGGTCCACCAGCTTGATTCCAACTGTTTCTATTAAAAAGAGGATGGTATTATATTTATCTGCATCAAGCACTGAACATTCTTAAATCTCAATAATACGCTTAATTGAAGGCATGAAAACTTTTAGAATACATTAGCTTGCATTAAGATTAATGGATGCAAAATTTCTGCAAGCATCTTGTAATCTCAGATGCTATTACACCAATATAATTCTTCCTAAAACTGAATCTTAACATTCCAGAATGTTTATTACAGAAGTATTCAGAAGTCACAGAGGAATCAAGCCAGGTCCAAGCACTCAGTGGAATGCTAACTTGTAAAAACCAACCTTTGGACTCAGTAGACAGCATTTTAAATTCCAGCTCTGCAAATGTAACTAAGAAATGTGTCCTATTCTTTAATCCTATACTAAAAGGTAAATATTGAATTGTGATTATTAGTAAATGGTGCAAGCTTGGCTTCACTTTAGTTGCTAAAGCAGAAGTTCAGAGATCCAGTATGAGCAATCTACTTCAAGATTTAAAGCTTCCATTCAGGTGCTTCTACACAGAGTTTAACTACAGTATTTTATATTAATACAAAACATACAAGTCTGGGGTTCTGCTCTAAGCCCTAGTCTATTACTCACTTTTATATAAATACTGGTGCAACAGACTGAAAAAGCTATTTTGCATATCAGATTTCACTGCACTTGGAGAAGTGTCCAGGAAGGTGCCAGCACGTAAAACCCCCGGGAGAAAATATCCTTCAGGAACATGATTGAGGTTGAGACATCAGTGCAATCCTAGACACACTCCCACGGAGTTCTTTCATGGCCTGATGCAATTTACTCTGCAAGCCCTACCCACGGTCCTTCTTTCCTTTCCTTTTGTCTGCCCACCTATTTAGCCTGGCTCCTGCTCTAAATAATTGATTGCAGCATGACATGACAGATGCTGAAGAGAGGGCAGGAAGAGCAGCATGTAGCACAGGTATGTAAACCAAAGCAAGTTTCTGAGACAGTATCACAAAATTTCAGTGGGTTTTCTTTTGCTGTATCCCCAAATTAGCTATTTCACAGTCAAATATGTCTTTAAAAAATTCTCCTCCCACTCCTCTTTGGTATACTACAACAACAAGAGTCATGGAAGCGCCAAAACCAATTAAAACACGTCTGCTACATGTTACTTGGTAATATGGAGGTACGAGTCTTCCACAAAGGAAAACTGTTCCTTGAAGAATGCTTTTCTTCCCATCATGGCTTTCACATATTAAAGAACTCTGTTTCAGAGCCTTTGTTCATTTTAGCCCTGAGACCAGTTATCAAGCCCACTTATTTGCCTGCCTATCTCCACATCTATACCTCCATGTTCATACACTGCATTTGCCCTGTATGAAGTCCTCATCTACCTTCCAACTCCACCTTGTATAAAGTACGCCCTCCTCGAAGCTACAACACATGCAAAACATTGCTGCCCACCACCTGCAGAGCTTCACTTCCTTTCAGAATCCAGTTAAGAATCTAGCAGCCTTGATGAATTTCACATCCCTGTTCCAGCCTGACATTTGTCCTTATTCACAATAAACTTGGTAGCTTGAGAATTGGTAAAGTCAAAGTCTCTTCAGACAATAAAAACGCATTCAAGATTTCTGCATCTCCTCACACTGTTTTGGTTCTCTAACGAAGATTTATTTTCTCTTTGCAGAGAAGGAAAAATCTATTCAACCTAAAGCACCATATGAAAAATTTTGAACCATGAAGTTTTTATTTGGAAGCACTGCTTCTAGTCACTTTCTCCAAAACAGGCTAAACTGGATCTTGGAACAGCACATATTTCAATTTTCAGCCAGTTTGGCCAATAGTTCCCCCAGCAAAATCTATGCTAGTATCCATCTTCAGAGTTGGATATCCCTGGTTGCCAAAGAGGCTCCCTGACCGTTTCAGTTCAGTAGCAGCTTTGTGGAACATCCCAGACTATTACTCCAACAGCGGTTAACAAAAGTGAGCGTTGTACACTGAACTTTGGATCGCTCCAAGGGGCAGCACGGGGAATACGCCACAGATAGCCACATGTGGACTTTATAGCTAATGAAGTTATAGGTAAGCTTAGAATTGTATTCGTTTTCACAAGGTCCACGTGATTTGTCTAAAGAAGCAACACAGGTTAACAACAAGGTTCAGTTTTAAAGCAGCAGCTTTGGCTTCTTCAAGTAGTCAAAAAGCAGTTCAGAGCAATCACTAAATATACATCTGTGGGCTCTGTACGGCTACTGGAAATAAACCCCAGTTTTGTCTGAAGCTCAGGTACTCATGGACAACACTTGTTAATCTGCAGACAAGAACAAAGACTAATCTTCCCTTTAATGGGAGTTAGAGCAAAGGGAGACAGGCTACAAAATTATTAACAACTGCATTATTCTATCACTTTGCCTTTTTCCACTCCATATTGAAGCGAAAACTTCACAGGCTGTTTCAAATTTTCTATCTGAATCCTGACACGTTTGCTCAGTGTTGCATCGAAAAAGCTGAAAGTCAGACTAAGCCATTTGGAGATGCAGCTTGAAAGCAGAAGGTTTCTAATAACATTTATCACTGGGAATTCAAGGTGACACAATTTTAACTTTACTGCTCCAGATTTACATGAAAGGGAAGATGTGGGTCAATTTTAAGCTACAACTTGCATGGAAAGTACGTGTTCTTAGCAGACTAATGCACATGCTAAAATGGGAACTCTACAGATGTGAAGTCTACATGCTAAGATGGGAACTGCCGAGAAAGAGGGATCTAAACCTGACTCCTTAGGCACAAGGCCAGAGAGTCTCACTCTTTCTTTTGCTTACTTGCTTTTTAACTCTGTGAGGAAAAAAAAAAGTGCAAGAATCAATGACCCAATTTCAACTAAAGGGGCAGACAACAAGCATTGCTAAGAGAGCCTGTAGGCCAGCAGTCAGGAACTTTCTGGAAGATAGCTGCATTCTTGAGAAGGACCTAGATTCCACGTCTGGCTTTAGTGAGAAGTGCTGACCACTAGTTTACTTCCTAATAAGACAAGCAAAGCTGGCCAGGTTTTTTTGTTCAATGAGAGCAATGCTGCTGTGTACTGGACTTAACATCTACATGTCACTAACAATGATGTCACTATCTCATTTCATATATCTTGCTTTGAGCACACCTGCTTGATCAGGCCCCTCAAATGTCAGCTGACTCAATGACCTCAGAGATTTTTTCCGGCCTAATCAATTCTGTGACTGGAACATGACTGGTTTAAATAGGAACTAGGAATTTACACAGACCTGTTATCAAACACACAGTTGTTCAAGTTTTAGGAATATACTGAGGTTAAGAAAAAAGGAAAAAGAAATTAAAAAAACAAGGAGAGAGCTGACAGATACCCAGAGCAGAAGCAGAGGAGGAGACAGAGTGCTGATCTTCCTGCACAAACCCACTTTACTGCTCTCCATGAACATGGCCTTGAGGCTCAGAACAACCTCATTCTGGTAGCAAAGGTACTACTCCCTTTAACCAGAAGTATGGAAACAATCTCTCACCAATATGCATGTATACACCTTTTAGTTTTACTGCTTCTGGCTGGAACTCCACTTCTTTATCCAGAAATGCTGTTTCTCTGAAAAGGTGAATCCCAGGGTAAGAGACACCTTCACTACATACACAACCAAAGAGCTGACAAACATCAGAACTACTGAGAAGACCTTGCACACTCTACAGAAAGTAATTTCTTTCTCCCAGTCTTATCCTCTGTACTTAGCTGTAACCCCTCAGCCTGTTGTTTTTCTTAAGATAAGGCCACCCTTAACAGTATTCTCCAAATACAACATATGTGAAGTGTCTCCTGCAACACTTCACTCTAACCATACCCTTGGAAAGGATGTATGGAAAAGCATCATTGCCATGTGGTCAACAGAATCACAGGGAAATTTACAGCACTTAATTCCAAAGGAAGTCTAACAGCATCAGATTATTTTTACACAAATTACTGGAAAAAATGACAGCTGTTTAGTACAATGAAATAAAGGCAGTTTTCCCTTCACAGAAAATGAACTAGGATGGAACATTTTTTGTGGAAGGAAGTACTACTATCTAATCTATTGTTCTTGGCAAACTTGGAAAATCAGAAATCTTCATGACATCGTGAAAGACGAGTGGGATGAGAAATGAGTTGATAGTGACAACATAATGCAGTGAAGGAAAGTCAGGAAATTGATTTTTTTTTAAGACCATGAAACATTAAGAACCAAGAAGTGACGTGAACAATTGCATACTCAGGGTTGCACATAATGTTGCTTTGTCATGCTCAAAGACGCATATTTTTCATAAATGCGCAAAGTATTTGCTAAGTTAATCAAAACCTGTTTACAGCATTACCTTGGCATGCAAATTTAAATGCTAAATATTAAGATTTGCTGACATAAAGTACTTTAACTCTTGTAATGCTCTTCAACTGACATATAGTATACAAGTATACAACCAGAAATCTTGATGCAAACAAACACACAAAGTTCAATGTTACAATAAAGGAAAAGTAAAAAACTGTCTCTCATTATAAGATATAAAACCAACACAGCACACAGAGAAGGTATTAATGACTAGACCCTAAGTCATGAGATATGATTACAGATGGGAAATTGTCCCAATAGAGGTTCTCTTGACAGTCTGGTTATGTGATATTTTTAACAGTGAACCACTAATTGTTTATTTCTTTTGGAGTTTGTAGATGATAAAGGGAAAGGCAATTAATTAGATTTAATAATCAGTCAAAGCATTCTAGGTCACTTACTCATCTGGGCACAAGCAGAAGTGGCATTTAATACACCTAAGTAAAGTCTTGAAACAAATGGTGTATTTGCAGGACAGAGCAGCATTTTGGAAAAGAACTTGGCAAGTAAAGTTTTAAATTAAGAGGTCAATGTAAGCAAAGTGGTTTTTGGAGGCACAGACTGTTGTATGTGCAGTGTAATCTTTCTTTACTCTTAGCTAAAATCCATTAAGACATACCAGAGACCAACAGGATACCAATGAGATAAACTGTGGAAGGCTTAAAGAGGACAACACGAGAAAAACAAAACAAAAAAAAAAAGGGAAACACTTGGAGTAAATGTTTGAGAAAATGAAGTTTGCAGTGATGGCTGTTTGAAAGGATGGCTTCAACAGCCTATGATTATTTAAAAGTACCTCAACTGTATGTATGTAAAGGGCTCTTCAATGCAATGGACCAAAGTATAACAGGATTCACTGGATGGAAATGTAAAACCAGTAGAACTTTGAATAAAATCAGAAGTTTGGTGGAAGCTTTAATGGAATCTCAACTGTTAGACAAAAGTCTGCACTAGATGACAATTTTGTGCATATTAAACTTTCAGCTACAAGTAGAAAAACAAGGAACACCTTGGCATCCAAACTACACTGAAGGACAAAAAGCAGACCTTACTATGAAGACATGGGAAGCCACCACAGACAGCCACATTATTCAACATCAACCCAGCACTCCAGACCTGCTGAACACTGACAGTGAGCCCTCAGCCACTGCTTTCCGCGGCCTTCAAAGCTGAAGCATTCTTTCTTCACATCAGTACCTCAACAAACTACTAAAGGCTCACAGTCAGAGCCTGAAGTATCAGCAAAGCCAATGTCCTCAGCTCTTTCTTCTGTTAAAATCTGGCCACGCTTTGCCGATATGCTTTGCACTTCCCTTGGCACACTCCAGCTACGAGACATAAAATTACCATGAGAACCGCTGTGGACATCTGGCTACTCTTGCTGAAGCCTTTCTGAAAAGATCTCAACTAGCTGTAGGAGAGTTTTCCACCTGAACTCTTCTCAGGTCTTTAAGGCCTGCAAACTACCTACTAGTGTTTTTCTTTTCAGCCACAAAACAGCTGCAAGAAAAAATTCCCTGATATGTATCCAAAGAGGGAAACCACGTCAGCACGATTCAAAAATCATCATGTTTGGCAGAGAACACACAGCTGATGATGCACTGGTTGAGCTTTACATGCAACACCCCAAGTTACAGATCTGACAGACGAAAATTATGTCACTTCTGTTAGGAAAAGGCAATCTTTCACTACAGGGACAAAAAAATAAAAAAGCCTTTGTCCCTCTCCACGAAAAGCTAGAAGCACTTCTTTTAAGGAAACCAGCTGCTACCAGTTATCAAAAAGCAGACTGATGTCCTAGAACGTTAAGTTTTAGCTTCCTCACAACAACAGGCCTCCGAAGGTTGACAGTGTAAACCACTGATGGTATCTGGAGAGGAGAGACTAACATTCAGCTGAAGTTTGATGCACAAAAGGGACAAAGTGAATGTTTAGATCATGGTTCAGTATTATTTCACGGAGCACTCTGTCAGCTTACTGGTGTTTTAAGTTTCATGCAGCATGTGTATTACCTGCATTTTATGTCAGCACACAGGTCTCAGTTTAAAAACCCCTAAACAAGAGAGACAAAAGAACTAGCCTGATTAAGTGTCATGAAAGCTGCAGCTCGCCAGACTGCATTTTCTCAGCTTTACTGGTTAATAAACAACATAAAGCATGGCAAGGTACTTCAGATTCCACTGTGAACTTTTACAGTATCCAGCCAAAAAAGCATTTCAATTCAATTACAGCAGTTTCAATTTCTGCAACTGGTATCACAAACTTGGAGGGTAAAGTAGTTAAAAAATTCTAGCCCAGTTCAACCACAGAACTGCTTGTCCCTTCCCCGCCAAAAACCAAATGCTTGTAACATGCCAGCTCTGTATTTTTCTTTCTGTAACCTCAATTATTAAATACTAATAAACGATTACTTAACTTGCACTATTTCCTGGGGGAGTGGGAAGTATCCTCCCTCCCCTCCACCCCTCTCACAAGGAAGACTGCCATGCCTACTATGAAAACTCCTGCATAGTTTGATTAGATCAAGTTTTCCAAACCACCATTGTTTAAAGAAGAAAATTATCAGCAGTCATAACGCTCATTTCCTTTGGCATCAGTCATGAACACAGTGCTCACCAGTAAGTTTACCCACCTCATTATTAAGAATGCTGTTTATCATGAGAAAATATGCTGCAGCTTCACAGTGTACAAGGTGAACACAAAACATTTCTTTGAAGCTTACTTTTCTGAACCTTTGAAATACACATTTCCTCTCTGAAGAGGAGTGCTGTCTGTTTGTTTACGAGACTGGCTTGATTTCTGCACTCTTCCCAACAGCAGCAACATACTAGTGCCAGAGCTCTCCTTGCCTGTCTCTGTCCTGACTAAAAGTCATACTCAATATGGCATTTACACCTAAATAAATAACCAGCTGGTTGGTTTCCTCTCCTGAGCCGTAAGCGCTAGAACGAAGAAAGCACTGCTCAGCTGCACTTGGGAAACCTACTAGAAGAGACAGAAAGGAAAAAAAAAAATAGAATTAACCATGGCACATCCAAATCAAGGCATCTCGGAAAATGACGGCTGCCTGAAGAGAACCCAGACCCGCTGAGCATCACCAGTGTAACACGGCCGGTGGGTCCCAGGCCGGGACTCCCCCCATCCCCCCGCCGTCTCACCGGGCCCGTAGAACTTGCTGCCTTTGGTCACGTCGAAGACTTTGCCGTTGACAGCCAGGAGGATGCGAGGGTTGCGAGCGCCGTCGAATTCGCGCAGCTGCTCCAGAGAGAAATCCCGGCGCTTCATGCGCGGCAGCGCGGCGGCCTCGCCCTGCCGGGCCGCGCCCCCCGGCCCGTTCCGCGTTCCCCAGCGCAGGTACAGCCGGTAGGCCGCCAGCAGCGCCAGCGCCAGCAGCCCCACGCTCAGCAGCATCTCGCCGCCCGCCGCGGCCGCGCCGCC
>VWPU01025707.1:0-13958 GCA_013398955.1 Callaeas wilsoni
TCCCCTCCCTCTATAGCGGGAAAGAGTAGGACTCATGGGGCCAGGAAAGGGCAGATTAAAATGTCTTTGACCTCTATGGTTTCAAGTCTGGAACTACCAAAATGAACTTTTAAATTCCCCGTTCAGGGGTCAGTCAGAGACTATTGATAATGAATTATGCTGGGCTGAGTAAGGTCTCCTAGTAGCAGCTCAAGATCAATTATGGCTGTATTTTTCCCAGCCACAGGGGACAGCAGAGAGCATAACAATGTAAAGAGATGGATAAGTCATTTTTTATCAACTTACTTATCTTTCTTTATCTCTGAAAACACAGAAAATAAGACCTCAGCAATCATGCCTCATCACCACCCAGCATTCTTTTGGAAAAAGTGGGTTGCCGGAAAGCAAGGCAGAATTGTGGGGAATACTTAGGAAGATATGGCCCTTCTCTTCTTTTACCCCAAACAGTATTACCTAAGGCTTAACATGTGCTTGTGAGAGTTATGTTTCCAAACCAGCTTAAAGGTGCTGATATCTGGTGAGGGAGCATTTTGCTTAATTCCACCATATGGCAGCAAAGTATATAAACTGAGTCATAATTCTGTATATGGCTGTTAGATTGGGCATGATTCACAGCCCAACAGAACGTAAGTGTGCAGCTTCCATGTTGCTGTCTGCACCTGACTGCGTACAAATACAGCTACTCTCTCTCTCAGTCTCCTGCACAATCTGCTGCACACATGCTTCTCACCTAAATACAGCATTACCTGATGGACGGGATGCACTGCTTTATCCATAGCCTCCAGCCACCTATAATATGAAAAAAAGCGAGAACAGATTAGCTTGGGAGATCAGAACAAATATGCTTCACTGCCTCTTCTAATTCCTGCTGACATATGCAGCATCTAAAGGGATGCACAATTTTCAGGACATATTCAAAGCTTTAAGTCAGAAAAGTAGTGGATTAAATCTAAATAAACCTTGCTGACTCTCAAAAATATAAGTCTCAAAGCTTGCTGTATAACACATGGTAATAAATAAAGGCAATATTGCAGAAAAGGGAATCTATATATCAAAATATATAGCTCAAAATATGGTTCAACATGTCAGGCTAAATGATTACTCTCCTTGTCTTTGTCATAATGCAGATAACGAATTTATGGGAAACGTAAAAAGCCCTTAAATTCAAAACTACAGAATAAAGCAAGCTATTTGTTGGCAAAGTTATTCTGTTGTGCTATGGATGATATAGAAATTGGAAATGGAAAATGCTCTGCTATTACAATGGTGGGTTATGTTAAGTAGTAAGATGATATAAAAAAATGGGTGTATGAATACCAAAATGTCAACTTAATTCACAGGTTTATTTTTCTGACAATTCACAATAAAACAAAGAAGAAAGTAAGATTTGATTTTAGTACTCTTTGAAAGTTATTACTCTGTTGCTCATATTGTGGGTGATTTTAGTCTCTTCGTTTTTCAGCTGTTGTCTTTGTGAAATACAAAACAGTATTTTTGAAGTTTAACTCTGTGTCTAACCCAAAGACATTGCCTCTTACCAGAACCAACATGCTTTTGCGGCACATTTGCATTTTAAAATACTAAAATGAAAATGTGACAGAACGACAGAAAGGGAGATGAAGATGGGATTGTATTTATTACTAGCACTGTCCTTGTTGGCAAGAAGAGAGACTGATAAGCAAGTTTACATCCACAGGAAAATTTACACTTCCATTTCATATAACAGTGGGAGAGAAGGCATGAGAATAGGGGTGAAGTTTTGTTCTCAAGATAAATCAGAAATTCAGGGGAGTAACAAAACATGAATGTTCAAGATTTTATTTTTTAAAAAAAGCTATGAAACTGAAAAATAATTTTTGAAGTTTCTGCGACTGAGAATTAGAAACATTATCTTCCCTTAAGTTGCTGATAGATTTTAAATTTTTTTCTCTAAGGATCAAGATAGGTATTGTGAATATTGTCCAAAGATTTAAACTCCTTCCTCCCACACTGGAATAACAAAACAGCTGCCATTAAAATGAAGGATCACTTACCTCTTCATCTCTTGGTTGGAAGTTGCACAGAAGTAGAAAATTCTGTTTCTAGCTTGAGGTATACATTTAAAAACAAATGGTTTACCCAGACTGGTGTCAACACCAATTTCTGCTCCTTCCAGCTTTGTTACTTCCAGGGGTCTGCACTTCCCTTCATCCTGCAATCAGAAAGAAAGAGTGCCTGAATTTCAGAACTAATACGAAACTGATTCCTGTGAGAGACAAACTAACCAAACACCCTCTAAACTTGCATTTCTGTTTTTGCTCTCTTAACTGTTTTTGGTTCATCAGAAGCCATATCTGCATGCAAAAAAACTTTCTAGGTATGTGTAGATATTCCAAACATTGAGGGTGCAGCTGAGTGATACCAGGATTTTCAAAGTGCACTGAAGCATTTAGGATTCTGGGTCTCTCTGCTCATCAATGCAACATTTGCAATTTTGTTTATGCTGAAACCCTCCCCTTATATATGTATATACAGCCAAAAAAAGACTTAAATTTGAAAATAGTGAGCATAATTTCAATTCCTTTGCAAAGTTGATGTATATATCATTACATTCATAAACCTTCCCACACAATTCAGACAACCTTCAATGGAGAGCACTTCAAAACCCTGGTGCTTGTTTCTGATTGTGTGAAAGCTGTTTGAGACTGAGGGCACTGCCAGAGTCTTTCCCTGTGGTTAGTAATAAAGAGACATTAAGCTCCTTTATGCACATGGGTAGGTGAAGCTGTTTATCCCCACACTTTCCCAGCCCATCTCCCCTTGAATACGTCTTAACTCAAAACAAAGTGGACACACATCTGGACAGTGAACTCTAGCTGTGTTTTAAAAAATATTCTCAGCCCCTTTTCCTTGAAGATCTGTGACTGGAGCTCTAACAATTGCATCAAATTTGGTGAGAATAAAATGAAAAAAGAAAGTTAATGCTGGGGCCTATGAAGAGCATTAGTGCAGTTTGCAAAACACACAGATGGTGGAGTCTCATAGAATAAAATTGGTAGACTGTTGGGAGTTAATTAAATTTTGTCAGTAGGAGCTGAACTGTAATTGCCCCATGTAATTTCTTCTTAGCCTCAAAATAAACACACAGAGCCTTCCATGAGAAAAAATGCACCTGTGGAAATTAAATAGTTAAATACTTGACTGTATTCTCACTGGCACATTGAATTATCTCTTTGTCATACATAATTCTTCTGTAGGATCAAAATAGTTCCTAATAATGACCATAGTATAAATAAACATTCATGAATACATGTCTTCAATTTTTACACTTTCTTGTCTTCCTAATTTTTTAATGCTAAACTAAAGTTTTTTAATGTAAAACTGAAGAAGATGAAGACAATCTTGAAAGTTGTCAGTGCTGTGTGAGTGCTTTACTTATAATGCCTTCAGACACAAAATAACATCGCAAAGACAGCATAACCAAAATACGTATTCAGGTCCAAATCCCACTTCTAGAGCAAAGCATGGCCATTGCTGTGCCAAGGAGGTATTATTCAGTAGGGTCCTGTCCATGGTCCTGAAGCCTATGGTCACTTCAGATACTGAAATGACTGGTGACTATTACTGCACATCCCTCTGAAGTTGTTTTGTACACACTTTCTGTCGTGTCCAGAATGAATGTAAATAGAGGTTTTGTGGCACCAAGAATTATTTATGTCCACTATGCTTCAAATATATCTAGGAAGGGAATAAGATGGATTTGAGGCATTTAAAGGGAGACCAAATGCTGACCTTCACTGATAGAGAGCCGCGCTCCCTAATTCTGATAATCCAGACCAGAGGATCATAGAATTATTAAGGTTGGAAAAGTCCTCCATAATTATCATGTCAAACCATGAGCCCAGCACCACCTTGTTCACTGCTACCACCATGGCCTATGTGCCACATCCGCACGTTTGTAAGGAGGTTTTTTTCACTCATGTGGCTTTCATGAATAAGAGATCATTCCTTTGGCAAATATCCCTTTGCTACAAAAAGTGCCAAAGGTATATTGCCAAAAAAAAAAAAATTATAAAAGTAATTTCCTATGCCGGAGACTGAAGTGCAACCCATTGATGTTACTGCCATTAGGGAACCCCATATACCTATGTGATGCTGTTTGAGATGATCATATGTTTTGTACAGATTTTAAATGAACTAACTCAGATTTTAGCTACTACTGTTCCATTCTGCACTAAACTAAAAAATATTTTTTCTTTCCTCATGATTGTGATCAGCTACTTCATGAATTCTAGGCAGTCTTCAGTATCAAACATGGATGAAGTTCTCTAGGTAGAAGGCAGGAAGCAAGTGCTTCTTTCGTAAATGCTATTCTATGAACAGGAGAAACATCTCAAGTAACCATTCCTATTCTGCTGACAGCTGGTTTTCCTAAGATGATCTGAGTTTTAAGTTAAATACTTCTGCAAAAAAATTAAGAGTATTAAATAATGTATATTGATGAGAAACTGAAATCAGAAAGAAATAAAAATAGAAAATTAGATATCTCCTTCCTATATTGTATCAAATGCTCATTAAGGTAGTGCATGTAGTCCTATTTATGTAGCCCTACTTAATTTGGTACAAGTAATTCCAGAATTCCAGTAACGCCATTCATAGTATTTCCTGAGTGATTCACTGTATTCAAATTTTGTTCAAGCACAGTTATATTTGTTATACAATTTAAGTTTCTTCATGTATCATTAAGAAGCAGCTGAGGAAATATATGCACATTTCATGCTATTAGCAGTAAAAAAAAAAAGTAACAGCAGTAACTATGAAATGAACTTAAGATACAAAAGAGTCTGCAACTACTACCAAAAGGGAATGAAAGTAACTTTACAGAAAACGGTATCAAGTCCTAGAGGAATCTAAAAGACAATGTGGAAACTGAGCAGTGCTAGAAAGCAGAATTGGAAGTCTGGCTAGCCTGGCAGACTGCCAGTAGAAGCATGAGGCAGTTGTCCTGAGGTCACTGGTTCAGACTGGTTTCAGGTCAGTAGTGCCATGACCAGATTTTTGACTCTCTTTCAAAAATACCTTCCTGCGTGTGCCCCAGTGTTCTTGAAATAGACATCTCTTAACTGAGACAGAAAACTGAACTTTTTTTCCTTTTTGCTTATTTCTCATTTGCCTAGCTTTCTCCATCAGAGCTGATGTGCCCACAACCCTCCCTGGCATTTTCACCATCTATTATTTTCTGGTTTTCTCCGACCAGCTTCTTCTTGAGGTCTGGTGCTGCTTTCTTAGTATATCACTAAAAACTTCTTCTCCCTATGTCCTTTTTTCTAATCACTGTATTTTGCGGTAGGCTCATTTTTTGGTTCTTTAAGGAAATTAGAGCTAAAGCCTGTTTATATTTACTCTTTCTTTGAGCTGGGCACATCAATGCAGAGAAGAGACTAAGGCTTTTTATGCCTTTTTCCCTTACACCTACTTCCTTTTCCCTTGAGACAAGGCCTTGCCTGTGTCAGTGAACAGGGAGCTCTAGACTCCAGAATAGTTTGTATGGCATTTTTTGCCAGCAGAGATGAATTTTACTTAGTTTTTCATTTTGTTTTGCTAAAAATAATTTGCATATAAGCTATAGAGAGTAGAAACATACTGAAGAACAAAACAATACGGGAAAAAGATTTAAAAGCTTCTCTGATTTGAAGAACCTAATTATCTTCGACCAAATAGTATTGGCTGTCAGATGAAGTACAATCAAACGGTCTCATGGAATGATTAATCTTCACATTCCACTTGGTCCAGTTGGTTCTTTTCTTGAGGTTGAGTAATTTGCTGCAATTAATTGCACAAAAGGTAATGAACAGTTTGCAGGACCAAGTCTCACAGGAAGAACTATTGATTGAGTTAAAATTTTGAACAACTTGAATCAGATCAAATAATATATCTGTGTATGACTTTCTCTGGGTCAGGGTATGCAATCTTTTAAGCCAAAATTAACATGCATATCATCAGCAAGCATTATTTCTAATTTCTCAATAGAAATAATAAAGAGGATGCACTGGAGACAGCAGGTTCTTAAATGTGAATTGAAAAATATATTCTGGAGCCATGGGAGTCATGGAAAACGTAAAGAAATCACATTATATGCAGGCTCTATATAATGTGGCAGCTTCCAGACTGTGGTGATACAGCTCCAAGCAAGAATGAAGAACAAATAGAAGTGATATCTTTATGAGCAATGGCTCAGACCTAAATCTATTTCTAGCTAAGCCTTTTATATAAAGTGATTAGGCTTAGGAATGAACACACAGGCTTGTTCAAGAGAACAAAGGACTGAATATTTGTCGTAGATTGAAATGCTGTGAAGGCTCTGCACATGGCAGGCAGAGGATTTCTTTCTTGGTGTAATAATTGGATTCTATATACCACAGAAATGAAAATAATTTAAAAGGTTTTTTTTTTTTCCCTTCTCTCTTCTATTCTAATGGAAACAGGGATATGACCTAATATCTAATGATTTAGGGGATGTAATAGCTATTTACAGGTTGGGGTCTAACTGTTTTGGATTATAAGAAACGCATGTTTTTGTTCTCACTACCCTCCCCTCATCTTTGAGATACTTTTTCTTAGTCACTTATACTATGCCTAAGGGCTTCCTAGAGGCATTAAACTCGTGAGCTTAAGAAATGCAAATCATAATTTTCTTTAAAAGTGACATTATTATATATGATTACAATGAAGATTGACAAAAAGCACATTCCTGTCCTTCAATGCTGCCCCAGGAAGAGTGCTTCTTAAGAGTATATGTTGCAGTTTACTTTTAATATGTTTCAGAGCATTACAGACACGGACTATCATGAAGGCCATTTCTCTGAGACTTGGGGCTACACATGAAGTTGATTTGCTCTTTATTCACAGTTCAATGTCTCGCTACAGCTGAATCTCTAAAGCATGCTCTTTTCTACTGTCAGGACAATAGTTTCCAACTTGACAATTCCTTCCAACTTAACTGCTCCTACTTCCTTCCTATTAAAGTTTTTTCTTTTGACTTTCCTACTTGGAGTATATACAAAATGCTGGCAGCAAACTCATACTCTTTAGATCTTTATTTCTAACTACTATAGTTCTATTTCATTCTTAGCTGAGAGAATTGGAAAGTGAAATGGAATAAATGACAAAAGTAATACAAGGACCTGATAGAGCTGGTTTGACTAGAATTCGTCAATCTCTGACTTCTGGAAAGGAAGTCTGCCATGGAGATAAATTGATAACACTTTCCTGTTGGAGACAGGCCTCTTTAGAGTTTCTCCTAGATGATAACCACAATGATAGTTATATCTTAATTTCTTTTCAGTTGCTAGATTAGTTATCTGTCTCGCTAACCTCTTTACCAGGGCCTATTTATATCAAAGGGGCTGGAAATAATTCCTAGAAACACTGCAAGATAAAAACCAGAGAGGAGCTTGTTATACATGTTTTTTTTATTTATCCAGTCTTGCTTAGCAAGAAAGCAATGATGAATTGAAACTAGGAAATTCTGGCTTTCAGTTGCACTTTTAGTGGTTTTGTAAAAGTCAGTATTAAATTTGTTGAACTCCTTACACAATGGATATTTGTAATGAGGAATTTTGGGAAACAAGTTTTTGACTACAGTGCCTTCATAATCCTTTTGTTTTCCTATTAAGCCTTGAACACTGTTAGCACTCTAGCAGGTATGTCCTCATGATAAATGAATGCATGCTCCACAGTCTTTAAAACTCTTAATGGCCTATTTGTTCCTGGGTCCTAGAAATTATATTCATTTTCTTTAATGAAGTCACAAGACCAGTATTTTTTTATCCTGAAGACTGCAACGTATTTTAAGGTTTTTGAGTTAGCTGTCATGTTCTAAAAGCGACTTGCTGATGACAGCTCAGAGATTTAACAGTGGAAATGATGCTCTGCTGCTGTGAAGCAGATCGCTTTTTCTGTCTTGTTGGTCTCATGTAAAGGTGATTAAGACTTATTTGTCCTATACTGAAGTCTTGACCACAAACATTTTGTGGTGACTTTGCAGCCCCTTTACTGTGCTGAGCAGCAAATGGTACTTTTAGAGGAGCAAACGTTGCTATCTGTAAATAAAGGATCAGTGCGTGACTACACTGATGTGCTTTCAGCTTTCCCTGAAAAAATGTGTCAAGTTCAAGCGGAAGAAACTTGCTGCTTATACGTGCCTTAGGGAAGGAATTTAAGTGTACATTCATGTCTGTCTCCTCATAATTTCCAGATATCTTTCCTTTAAGAGAAAAACTGGACATGTTGAAAAACAAGGAAATAGCATGTTTAGAGAAGATCCAGTGTTCTGGACAACAGGGGATCAGACCTGTAGAATATATAGCAGAACTCCATGGTTGCCAAGTGTAGGCAAAAGTATTATAAATCATTTATCTCTGCTGATCTCAGTAATTTACCAAAACCAAGGTTCTAACACAAAAATATCTCTGCTCTGAGGTGGCGAACACAGCTACAACCACTGAGGTGAAAAATATGTTTTAGCTACTTATATGGATTGTAGAGTCACGGACATCTGTTGGCAGCGTCTGTTTGAGGGAAAAGAAAGTAACCTTGCATGTGACATGACTGAATATCTTGCAACAGCTATCACTTCACCACTGTGTGATTGACTAGAGATGACTCCAAAAGAGCAGCAACTACATGGGAGAGTCAAATGTAAAAAGCTCTAGAAATCTTCTTTTCAAGGTAGGCGGGAAGAGGAAAATTCAAGATGGATAATTTCTTGCTGTAGATTGCAATGATGAGAAAATCTAGCTTTCTGTGTTTGTTGATATGGAAAAGCAGAGATGAATCACCCTTTCCTTTCTCCACTACAAAACATCATATGCTACATTTCAGGCTTAAATAAAAAGCGTAGCTGTCTATTTACACAACTGGAAATCAGGCATGGCCTTGCTGGAATCACTGAAAATACAACAATATAAGTTGTTGTTCTTAACAACAGAATGAAGATGAGTAAATTGATTACCCTGGCTATTTTGCTGGATAGTGACAGCTTACCATGATTTTTTTTTTCTCCCTGAATTATTCTTGCCTTCAATTAACTGTTTCAAAGAACATCTTAGATACAGTACGTGAAAAAATTTTTCCTCCAGAATGAGGCAAGGCCTGGAACATAACCTTGCCAATTTAATCATGCAGCTGGCATATAAAATAAAAGCTATGTTAAATGACAAACATTATTTGTAATTCCCTTAAAAAAGAGGTGGGATGAGCAGTCCTCTTTTTACATTCTGAGAGAAGTCATACCAAAAGAAAGACATGCCAATGAGCACACTTGAGGTCCCTCTTATTCTGCTGGAAATGTCAGGTGGATAGAGAACTGTAGAAGAGCACTCAACAAGCCTCCTTTATACACCTCATGCAAAACCCTGTAGCTCTGATGTTATGCTGTAAATACCGTAAGTCAAGATAATGATCTGTAAATTTGAGTACAGAACTGCTGCACTTCATGATTCAGGACACAGTTTGAATCCTCACCAGCCACTCTCCTTACCTTCTTGTGTTTGTAATAGTGTAGGTAACCATTATGTTTCAGCACAAACCACCTCTTTCTCCAGCCCTTCAGTATTGCTGATTGTGTTCGTTTGTGCAGATATCCTCGGCAGGTAGGTTTGGGGGTGTTGGGGTAACGGCTGATATCTGATCCCACTATCATAGTCAGGATATCAGGACCTAAAATATTACATGTGAAAACATAAGTCAAAACTATATATGTGTCAATATTTCTGAATACCCATGTAGGGTAAGGAGCAGGAAGGTGGTATTCTATACCATGCTGATGTCCTCCCAAAGTAGCTTCTAGAAGCAACAAGGAGCAGAGCAGCCAAGGAAGCAAATTTAATCACATGATATTTGGCCTTCTTTTAACACAAATTCAGGAATGAAACTACTTTTGTGTTGAGGACTAGTAATGGAGCCAGCTATCTGAAGACACCTTTAAAATAATTTTTTGTGACCTATCTTTGCAAGCAGTAAAAATAGTACTTGGTACTTTGGTACTTGTCTATTTTATCAGTTACGAGCAGTAATTGAATTTCATTGCCCAAATGGGTGTACATAAATTGTGGTTTAACCAAAAATTGCTGAGAATGCACTTAAGGGCACCTTCAGTCTCTGTCATCTTACATATGCGCTTGAGAATTCTTCATATTCCATGCCTTGGAGTATTTTAACCTCTTCTGTGCCCCTTACTGAGGAGGGTGGCTGTTGGAAGCTAACCTGTGCTAAAGCACATTAAAAAAATACATTATCTTCATCCTCAATGAGATGCAACATCACAATATTTGCTGACAGTATCAACAGATCCATGATTTTGATCCTAAAGGCCTGAAATTCTGATTGTATGAACACTAAAGAGTAGGTGGTTATTCCTGAAGGTGGATTGAGAAATGTGACTATGACACAATTTCATCTGCAAAACATTTGCTGGATTTCTTTTTTGGGGACACTTGACTTTGCGAATGCTATCAGTGTGCCAAGATTTAAGCCAGGGGGTGTTCTCTGAGGAGTTAAAAATACCAGCAATCAGAGATTTATCTGCTAAAACACTCAACATTCTCTTAAATACAACAGTGTGAATGGCACCTCTATAATTAAAGAACATGGTATGTGTCAAGTTAAGTTTGTCACTGTCTTGTAAAAGTACTTTAATTTCTTGATTTTCCCGTGAGCCTTTGTCAAAATTTTTTCTGGGATAAATAAGGGAATGGCAGTAAATTAATTTTCAGCATGCAAACATGGCTATCATTGGGTTTTAGTCATCACAATTGTAGGAAGAATATACATGACTAATATCCCTGACTGTTTCTGTGGTGGTGCAGAAGGATGCCTCATGACATATACTCTCTGATCTCCTGACTTGACTTCAGGTCTTGGTGACAGAGAAACAGAAGAAAGATGTGAAGTCTCTCCCTGAGGAACTATAAGGCATAAATAAGGCATTTGTTTCTCTGCAGTCACTTTCAGCGCTTTCTGAGTCACTTTCTTTATAACAAGAGAGCCAAAACCATTACTGTCATGTGCTCTTTGGGGAATAATTTTCTTAAGTGTCTAGAGAACAAGGTCTAGATAAAAAAGTGACCTCAGCAATACTACGGTATGAAACAGTAATGCATTAAACTGTTAAGATTTATGTTGCATACATCACCCAGTTTGTCTGGATGTATCTGGAGCATTGAATAGGAAACCTGACCCATTAATTTAATTTATTGTGATCTCAGAATTACCTTTCCTTGCCAGATTGGCAGCTTCTGAATGTGGCATGCTGGTGACATCAGTTCCATTGACTGCTATCAGAATATCTCCAACTTGAAGCCCTGCTTCTTCAGCTGCACTATCTGGAAAGAAAAAGAAAAAGAAAAAGAAACAAAAAACCCAGACACAAAAATTTATTTAGCACTAGGATATCAAGCATGTCTATATGATCACGCTTTTCTAGTAAAACAAGTATGTGTTCAACCAATCAATGATTATGTTTTAGGGCCTTCATGATGTTGACTTGGAGGTGGAACAAGTTTTACTGACCAATCTGTTACTCATCTGTAAATGAAGCTTCAGGATTTGGATACAAGTGCAGCCCTAGATAATCACTGTCAGTGGAGAAGTTTAATTTAAAATGCTATTAGGATTTAAATGCTTTAAGATGCAAATAGACATTTCAGTATCTGAGAGTTTTGGCCTGAAATGCAAAGAAAGATCTGATGCAAAGCTCAGTAGAGTCAGTAGAAAAAAAAAATATCTATTATTCTGATAAGCTTTGAATTTAACCCCAAAAGAGTACCTTCTGTACTGATATTTGTTTTTGCTGGTTAATAGAATTTGGATATAGCATTTTGAGGATTTTTGGCTTGAGGAAGAAATTACATGGTAAGTTAAAAAGGTCCCAATGAAGGAAGAATTGAATCAGATTTCTAATGCATCACCTTTTGTTTATTTGTAAACCATTGCAAAGCACATGCATTCCTAATAAAACAGTGCTCAGACACATTCCAGCCAGGAATAAAAGCAAAAAAAAATAAATATGCTCTGTTCATGCACACCAATATACAGTTACTTAAATCCCAGTTACAGATTTCTCAGATACAGTATTTATCTTCTCATTTATAAATAAGCATTCCTAATGTACTGTGAAAGAAGGACATTATTCTATGTCCTTAACATTTAATGTATGCTTTTAAAGATTTTGTACCCCATGATGCAGTAAATGTGATCCTACAGTGTATTTCTGAGAATGCTTCGAAATTGTAGGGATAAGATTAGTAAAAGCTTAATAATAAACAGGCACAATAAAGCCCTCATGTGTATTACAAATAATCTGCAAATTTGCAAATGTCAGAACATTTTGAGTTGTGCTAGCCTTGAGTATCCCATACAAGATTTTATGACCGTCAGTGGTCTGCAAAATATTATTAAAAGATTAATCATAGAATCATAGAATGGTTTCAGCTGAAGGGGACCATAAAGATCATCTAGTTCAAATCCCCTTCCACTAGACCAGGTTGCTCAAAGTCCCATCTAACCCTGCCTTGAACTTTTGAAGAGATGGGGCATCCACAGCCTCTCTGGGCAACCTGTGCCAGTGCCTCACCACTCTCACAGGGAAGAATTTCTTCCCAATGAAATGAGTTACATTTTGAGAAAACATAATTTTACTACAAGTTTGTCTGAAAAAAACCCTATTTTTTTTATGTTGTCACTGTTTTAAAGCAACTGCATTTGAAAACAACATACAAATAAACAAAAGAGTGATATAAAATGTGAGTAGCTATACTTAATTTTAACTAGTAGGGATAAATTGGTAAGTGTCAGAGCTATTGATGTATGCATGACGTATGATTTTATTTGTATTTAGGTAAAGAACTTAGGAACTCACAGGCCTCTGAATTCACAGGCTTTCCCAGTGTTGTCAGGATGATGGAGAATCTAATACATAAGGCTGGTAATACTGACAGAGCTATTCTCAGATGCCATGTCAGAAGGCATGCACTAGGCTTCTCTGTATGGGATGACATTTTGCATAGTATCTGCTTTTTTAAGTAAGAATCTATCACAGTCTCCTGTACCTTCTGCTCCTTCTCTAATTCTACTGTGCCTGTCCTGAGATGCAGAGCAGTAGAGCAAGCAGTGCTCTAGATTTGGATGAGCCGAGGTCTTAGGCAGCAGTAAAATGACACTGACTGCCTTTGTCTCATTCTCTCTGCTGTTACTGACTGAGTCAGCTTTTAGGCAGATTTCTAAGATGACATTATGCACAGAGCCAATGATTTCAGAGACCTTTCAGTGGTGACTCCCAAGATCTCATTCCTGAGCGAAAGTGCCAACACCATTTTTAAGGCATGGTACAGCTAGCTTATTCTTCTCTAGAGGCAGTATCTTACATTTCATCTCTGCTGAAAATCATCAGCCATTTTTTTGCTCACTCACTTAGGTTTTGGAGTTCTTTTGGGGTTCCTTACAATCGTCATAAGTCCTTGAAGAAGTTAATAGCCCACCTGGCAAGACTGACAGAAGGCTCGATGGATCCAAGCAGAAGTGTCCCTAGCCAATAAGATTTTTGGAAATATTAGAAGGATCACTGCATCTTCCTTTTCATTTTTAAAGGCCTACTGTCATTCATGGATGTCAGCCCACAAAAGTTTTAGACTTTACATCTCGAGGGAGGCTGAATGCAGGCACTTGCACAAGGTATGAATTGACATGGAAGAATACAGGGCAGTGGAGTCTATACCCCTAGGGATAGTAGGGCTCTAAGACAGTTGTTCATGAGCAGTTCATGCTATGAAACCTTGCACCCACTAATTATGGAAATTATTGTGTACATCTATATTATAAACTAATACAAAACAGATGTTCTATACTATGTAGATCATGTTATATCATGTAGATATATATAATATCATTATATCAGTGCATATAATATAATATAATATAAT
>VWPU01025748.1:0-14490 GCA_013398955.1 Callaeas wilsoni
CGGCGGGGCCAGCGCCGGCCCCGCCGTGTGACCGCCCGCCTTGGCCGCGCCGCGCACCCACGGGGGCCGCGGAGCCCACGCGGAGCTGGCGATCTCCTCTGCCCCTAAAGCCGGGGGGACACTTTATGTGTGGATTCCAGCGTCCAGCAGCGATACCTGGAGCTGCTGGGTGGGTGCTGAGGGGTATTCCAGTGGCTGGGAGGTGATGATGGGACCCCTAAGGAGACCCTTTCCCGGCTGGAGGGCTGGGGTCAAAGCACACCCAGACAGGGCAATGGGACCCCACTAGGTCTGCATGTCCTCTCCAGCTCAAAGAAATGGATAAGAGCCCCCCCGCCGCGGTTCCTCTCTTTCCCAGGATCCCTGTAATTCACTGGAGCGGCTTCTGCCACGCTTGCCCTGCTCCTGCCTGCCCAGTGCCCCTGGCTGTGGGGACTTGAGGGTCACTGCCCTCCCCGGCCCCTGCCTGCAGATCTGCAGGAGCTGCCTGCTCTCAGTCTCTCTTGCCCTCCAAACCTACTCCTAGGGCCCCTTAGACTTTGTCCCATGTGGAACGTGGCTGTTGCAGACATGTCCTGCCCTAGAGCTGGGCAGAAAAGCCAAAATTCTGGAGTTTTGCATTGAACATGCTCCCAGGTCTCACCCCAAGTTTTTCCTTTAGCTCAGGTGGATGTTGCTGTGTCCAGGCACCAGGCAGGGGGTAGTTGAAATGCCCCTCGCCAGAGGGGATCCCAGCTCTGAGGAAGCCTGACCTGTTCCCACTTGGCAGAGGGTTACATCCCAGTCTTGGGGCAGCTTGAGGACATGCCGGAGCCAGAGGTGCTCCAGTGGACCATGCTGCTTGATCTGCGGAGGATGCACATCCCCTGTCCAGTACCTAACTGGATTTCACTTCCATTTCCTGATATTCTTCCAGTTTTGGTGGCAGATTCTTTATTTTAGGGACTGCACTTGGTGCTAGATTGGAGGATGGGTGGGAGATGGGCAGCTGATGCTTTTCCTCAGGGAGCTCCCCTTGCACCCCTCCTGTGTCAGAATCCCCCATCCCTGGGTGCTGGGTCCCTTTCTATCCCAGTCCTTGGGGACAGGGCTGGGTGACTGCAGCTGTGGGCGAGTGTGTGCACTGTGGGGCAACCCAGGACACCTGAACCGCCCCAGTTCTTGCTGGGGTGGGCAGAGCTGCCTGTGCCCTCACCCCCACTTGCTTCCCTCTCTCCCTCCACAGCCCAGCGCCGAAACTCGTCTTCAACAGAGTGAATGGCAAGAGGCCCCCGCTGCTGCTGCAGCAGATCTCGGCCCCTGAAGAATGTTACACCCTGGCTCACGAGGAGAACGTCCGCTTTGTCTATGAAGGTGAGGGCAGAGGGTCCCTGGGGCAGCAGCCAGGGGAGCTGGAGCATGTGGAGTCCCTCCCCAGCACCTCCACTGTGCTGGGAACATCAGTGGCAGGGATGGAGTCCCCAGCCTGGGGACTTGCCCTCCTTTGCTCCTCCTCTCGCTCCTCTCCCGCAGCCCCCCACACTGGGAACCCCAGTCCCAAACCCACCCAGTGCTTGTTCCCCCTCCCCAGCCTGGCAGCAGGTAGAGCAGCAGCTGGACGGCAGCCGGAGTGGGGACAGCGCCTGCGGCCCTGTGCAGTACGTGGAGAAAACCCCCAACCCTGGACTCAAAAGTAAGTGGGAAGTGGTTGCGGCACTTTGGGGTGCAGTGAGCGGCTGTGGGTGGTACCTGAGCAGGGCTGTGGTGGGAAGCAGGAGGAGGATTCCAGTGCTGGATGTGCCAGAGGGGCTGGTTGGGTCTATCCTGCTGGTGCTGAGGTCACTCTGGGGGTGCTGGGGGGAGACAGCTGGCCCCAGGCACTGTGGTGGGGATGTCCCAGTGTGTCCCTTGGAGGACACCTGGTTTCTGACTCCTCTGGGATTCAGGCCTTCTCCAGCTGCCCAGGAGTTCAGCATCATGCTGGACAGAGAGGAGCCCCCCGTGGGGACCCACTTCTCCTGGGGCCAGCAGGACCAACTGGGCACGAGGACAACACTTGTCTGGTGGCACCTGGAGTCAGGGCAGTGACAGCAGCCTGGGGGCTCTTGCAGGGGCCGAAAGCTCCCCAAGGAAGAGAATGTCCCTGTAAACCCAGTCTGGCCTTTTGGGGACACGGCAGGGGAGTGGGGGAAACCTGAGGGTGTCATTAGGTTGGCTATCAGGAAAAGGTTCTTCCCCCAGAGGGTGCTGGGGCACTGCCCAGGCTCCCCAGGGAATGGGCACGGCCCCAAGGCTGCCAGAGCTCCAGGAGCATTTGGGCAATGCTGTCAGGGATGCACAGGGTGGGATTGTTGGGGTGTCTGTGCAGGGCCAAGAGTTGGCCTGGATGATCCCTGTGGGCCCCTTCCAGCTCAGGATATTCTGTGATTCCATGGGTATTTTTTCTGGTGGTTCAGGAGGGAGCACCCAGAGCTCTGCTCCTGCTCCAGCTGCTCCCCTCTCTCCCTCCTCTTTCAGACTTCGTTCCCATCGACCTGGAGGAGTGGTGGGCACAGCAATTTCTGGCCAAAATCGAGAACTGCTCATAAAAGGGAAGAAAAGGTTGCATTTGGTTTCAAGAGAAACGAAGCTGTGAGCACGTGGTCACAACCCAGAATTGGTGGCATTTTTGAACCACGTTTTTAAAAGATGCCCGAAGTGGAGTGACCCAGCCCCGCGGGACCGGACCACAGCCATGCCCGGCCACGCGCCCTCCCCGTGCCCGGCAGAGGAGCGGCGTGAGGCCCCAGCCAGGATTCCTTAAGTGCCAGTTCTCGGACTGCTGCAGCTCCTGCAGCCTCCAGCTCCCAGGGACACTGCGGTGCCATGCTGGGGACGAGGGAGCGGCCCCCCCCCGCAGCCGTGGCCACGGGGAGGACAGTGGGGTGCTGTAGCAGGACCGCCAGACAATAAAGCGCTGAAACTGCCCATGGAGACGCGCTTGTGGGATGGGGAAGAGGGGGAAGCAGGGGGGTTCAGCATCAGGCCCTGGAGAGGGGATGCTCCCAGCTGACTCAGTGGGTACCCGGCTTCTGTGGATTCAAGGGGTTGGAGCTCTTCTTCCTTGGAGCTGCATCCTTGCCCCAGTGCTGCCTCATCTCCCGGGGCTCAGCCAGGGGCTGGTGCTGTCTTCAGGGACTTTGGGATTGAGGAGGGGCACACGGGCATCTGCAGGGGGGCTGAGCACCCTGGCTGTGCTCCAGGGCTGGACTGCAGCGTGTAGGTGGGCAAAGCTGCAGGAGTGGGAGTGCCAGGGCCAGCCCCCCGCCGCCAAGGAGGCCAAAAGGCATTTTGAGCGCCAAGCTCGAGGTCTCCCCCTCACCTATGGTTGCTTGGGGGAGCTGAGAGAGGACAGTTGTGGCTGCCTGCAGTAGAAAGGATGGGGACCCCAACTTCTGATTCCACAAAGAAACTCCTCAGCTGCTGGGCTCTTCCAAGCCAGACTGAGCCTTTTCAGTTCTGGTTTTGGAGGACACCCGTCTACCCCCACATCCTTCTTCCCGAAGCAGAGAGCAGGAGGCCAGCACAGGCTGAACAGTCTGATTCCAAAGGAGGCCAGGAAACACCCACTGGAAAAAAAGTCATCTTTATTATTCCTATGATGGGAATAACAACCACACTGCAGCCAGTGGGGAGTAGAAGCTGCCCAGGAGCTGTGTTGCTTCTCGCACCTGGGAGGCCAGAGAAGTGCCAGCAGCAGCTGTGCCCCTGGCAGCACATGCCCACGGAGCACTCCTGGTCCTGCTCCCTGCCCCGGGCTGGCACGCCTGGCACTGTGGCTGTGACTGAAATCGGGAGCAGCACCATGTACAGCCCGCAGTGCCTGCCTCACTGACAGGCACGGTGTTACAGCCCCGCGGGACAGGGAAATGCTGCTTCCATAACACGTCCTTCATTCGGGCCAGGATGGCCCCAGAGTGGGGGAGAGCTGGGGCCAGCGGCTGTCATCCCTGCCCTGGACTGCTCTCTCACCAGCTCTGCCATGGGATCATGGGCAGTCTGGGGGTTACGCTGCCTCTGTATCCTCACCCCGGCACCAGAGCCAACAGGACATGGACTATTGCTGCTGTGCTCAGGGCACTGCCAGCCCATGGCAATTTTGCATCTCACCCCCTGGAACCTCCACATTCTGACTGTTTCCCATCCCAGGCAAAGCCTAGGAGGCTCTACTACATCCTGCTCTACTTCTCTTTCCAGAAAAAAGTTACTGGGAGTTTCAGCACTTCAGCCACTCTTCTAGCAAAAAGCATCTCCCCTTTTTCTTCCCTCCCTGGGAAAGTTTCTGGTGCTGGGATTCCCCCCTGCACGGTGCCCTGGCAGTGGCTGGCTCTGCTGCCCACCAGGATGCTCCCAGGGAGCAATCCCTCCCTGCCAGCAGCTCTAAAGGGCTCCAGGGTGTCCAGGGAGGCCATTCACCTGCTGGCTGCTGACTAATAAAAACACACATCCTTAAGATCTGGGGAAATTCTTAGTAACATGATGCACCATCGTTCTGAACAACAACATTAGGCAAAGGGAAGAAATGGAACAGGAAAGAATGAGTCAGTCACAAGGAAAAAAATGAAAACCCAACCCAAAAATATAACCCGACCCCTGACAATGCAATCACTAGGAGGGAATCAGGCCCCCTTGCCATAAATATTAATTAGTTATGTGCAATTGTGTGTAGTACTATAGTGCAAATAGCTCTGCATTGATCATGGGGCAGCACCCAGGGGGCTGCCCCAGGTGACACAGGGACTAGTTAAGGACAGACAACAATAAACACAGATTTCCAACAAACAAACAAACAAAAAAACCCCCAACCCAGCCACTGGGAAACTCCAAAAAGAAGTTGCCTCCTCCAACTGGGCCCAGGCAGGACTGGGCAATGCTGGTGCCCAGTAGCATCCCAGAGCCAGGCAGGGGAAGAACAGGGCCTTTGCTCCCTGCCTACTGCTGGAACAGCCTGGTGAGGGGCAGAGGGGATGGGGATGAGGAGGGGGATGCAGGACAGATACGGTCTGGTTGGAGCTGTGTGGGGTGTAAGGGGTGAGCTCAGCAGGACGTGGGCATAGCAAGGGCATCGCTGGCTTCAAACTGGTCCCGTGACCGCACTGCACAGTGTGGGGCAGTGCTGCTGGCAGAACCCCTGCATGGGCACAACACGGGCCAGCAGTGTCCCTGGGCACCCTGTGACACTTCACACCCATCCTACAGAGCACAGCCAAGACCCAGCAGCGTCCCCAGGGACCTTGTGGCACCTCTCACCCATCCCAGCAGCGTCCCTGGGCACCCCTCGCCGCCTCCAGCTCTGGCTCCCCAGCCATGCTCATCACGTGCTGCTCCCGGGGCCGAGCTCTGGGCACCGCTCCAGCACCGTGTCCTACCTCTCACCCAGTGCCAGCTCCTGGCACCACACAGCTCCCCTTGCAAGGCTGGGGCCAGTGCCAGCTCCTCGGGCCAGGCTTGGCAAGCAGGCAGGAGCAGACAGTTTTCCCGAGCAGTTAAAGGAGACAGAGCCTCCTCTTTCCCATGCCAGGCAGGTGCCAGACAGGAGCTGAGCCGTCCTCCCCGGCTGGACACAAAGTGCTCCCATGGGCGATCCCAGCGCACTCTGCCAGCCCCAGGGACGGTTTGGATCTGAGCTATGTGACAGCCTCGTGCTACACCGCGAGCAACCACCAACCAACACAAGGACACGCGGGCGAGGACCATGGGGCAGCGTCCCGCTGGGTGCGAGCGACGGGCAGGGAAGAGGGGAGCAGGGGGGATCCCACTCCTCCTCTCCCAGCCCAAGTCCAACACCCCCCTCCACCCATCCAGGCTCCTGGCTTTCTGGGCGGATTTTTTTTGCTGTATGGATGGATGAAGGCTGGAGAGTGGCAGTGTCACATGCGCGCACACACGCACACCCACGCACGCCCAGAGCCCGTGACAGCAGCAGGAGCGTTGCCATCCTCTCACCCCTCCAGGTGAAAAGTTTTACATTTATACAGTGTTTAAGACACGCCGATATATAAATTACTGTCTCTATATATACTATGTATAGGCTGAGGGCCAGTCCGTGACCAAGGGCACCGGAGGGGCTCATTTCCCTCTGTCCTCTGTGTAGTGCTGGAAGCGGGTGAAGCTCATGAAGACCTGCTCCAGGGAGATCTGGCTCACCGAGTAGTCTTCCAAGCGATACTTCTCTTTGGCTTTCTCCAGGGCTCCAAAGACCTGCAAGGGAGGGCAGGGACATGAGGGCAGCATGACTTGGTGGGGGCATCCCCAGGACCCCGGGGGAACCCCAGGCTGTGAGAGGGAACCCCAGGCTGTGACAGAGGAACCCACAGGCTGTGACAGGGAACACCACACCATGATCAGGGGCCCCCAGGCTGTGGCAGGGAAAGCAGAGGAAGCTTTTTTCTCCAGGGAGACCCATGAAAATGACACCTTCCCTGGCAGGAGAGTGAGGGGAAACCAGGAGCGTCTGACACCATTTAAAAATACATGCTGTGGATAGGATTGTTCATATGTGATAAATGCATATACACATACCTACATATATATATACAAATACATACTCTATAGGTATATATGTATTTATATATATACACACACATATCTGGGCTTGAATCCCTGCCCAAGGTTTCTGCTAACACATAATATGTATAAAATATTTATATAATACAGAAAAAACTACATAGGATACTATATACACTATACATAACTATCTGTGTATAGCATACAGATAATTTTTATAATTAGCTACATATAATATACATATTTATAAACTCACTCTCTCTAGTTTTTATATAATCCTATACATAGTTTTAATATAATCTGTATACTATGTACTCTCTCTATATACTCTATACTACATACTCAATATAAAGAGCATATACTCCAGAGTATATAATCTGTAGTATCACCATATACCCCATAGAGTATATAATATATACTGTACGTATACAATATACAGTATATTATATACACTACATCCAGTGCATATAATATAGATACATAAAAACACACATATACTTAGATACTGCATATGAAAACTGTCTGTATACTATGAATATCTCTGTACAGTATACATGTATTTATACCTAGATAATGTACATACAGGCAGATAGGATATACAGAGAGATACACTATGTATATACTCTATATAACTCTGTATACTACAGAGGGTTACATACTAGCTCTGTACTCTGGGTTTTTATCAGTGTCCCTGGGCTGGGACCCCCCAGGATCAGTGGCTGGGTAAAGCCACTGCCCACAGCCCCAGCGGGACCACACGGTGCCTTGGTGGCACCACCTGAAGCCACTGCCACGGGGTTCCTGGGGCCGAGGGGCAGGAGCAGGGAGGTGCCAGCACCGGGAAGCTGTGCCCACCCTTGCCACGTTCCCACAGCGGAATGCAGCGTGGGGAGGATGCACGACCGAAAGCAAAGCACCAAGAACGCAGGAAGGGGCAGGAGAAGGGTTCCAGTGCTCCCCTACCTGTGCCCAGCTGAGGTTCTTGTTGGTCAAGTGGTAATGCACCATGCCCTGGTGCTCATGCTTCAGGACACTGCCTGGGGAATCAAGCAGGGAGAGGCTCTGGGTTAGGGAATGTGCTGAAGCTCACACTGAGCACCCTGCCCCGGCTTCGAGGGCAACCACTCCAGCAGCTCACGGTACCTGGGAAAGTCTTCTCCACGAAGGCCTTGAAGGCCTGCAGCTCACCCTCCTCCTCGCTCCGGGTTTTGGCCAGCAAGGTGTATCCACTGCCAAACTTGCTTTTGAGGTGCTGGGGGCTGCCCAGGCACTTGAATTGCCCATTCACCATGATGGCCAATCGTGTGCACAGCGCCTCGCACTCCTCCATGCTGCAGGAAGGAGAGGACTCGTTCAGAGAATCCCAGGATGGTCTGGGTTGGAAGAAACCTTAAAGCTCATCTCGTTCCACCCGCTGCCATGGGCAGAGACACCTTCTACTAGAACAGGCTGCTCCAAGTCCAGTCCAGCATGCCCTTGAACACTTCCAGGGATGGTGCAGCCACAGCTTCTCTGGGCATGTAAGCACCAGGACACAAGCAGAAGCTTCTGGGAAGTGCTGGAGGTGTACTCCCTTCTCTCTGGACTCATCGAGGAGGGAGATTTGGGTAAAGTCAGCCACTGGCTGCAGGCAGTGCATGCCCACCCACCAGGCCTTGGAGGTGTGTCCCATCCCTTGGACCCCACCACTCTCCCTGATCTCTCACGCCACACTCTGCCCAGCCAAGTGTCACCTGTGGGAGGTGAAGATGATGGATTTGCCACACTCCCGTGTCCGTGTCACCGCATCCCAGAGCAAGCGCCGGGCCACGGGGTCCATGCCAGTGGAGGGCTCATCCAGGAAGATCACAGGGGGGCCACCAATGAGGGCAATGCCAGCACTCAGCTTCCGCTTGTTCCCACCGCTGCGGAGGAATCACAGAATCATTAAGGTCAGAAACGACCTGCGAGATCATCAAGTTCAACCTTCAGCTGGAAACGGGAGCGTGGAGTGGGGACAGAGACGCAGTATGAGCACAGGGAGCGTCACGCAAGAGGAGGGGCAGCAGTGTCCATGCCTGCTCTCACCTGTAGGTCCTGACGAGCTTGTCGGCGTGCGGCTCCAGGAGCAGCCCCCGCAGCATGTTCTCCACGCAGCTGCCGATGTAGCGCTCGGGGATGCCGCGCAGCCGCGCGTACATGCTCAGCGTCTCGCGCCCCGTCATGTGCTCCAGGAGGGCATCGAACTGCGGGCAGTACCCGATCCGCTGCTGCACCTTGGGCCGAGAGGAGGGCACGGCAATCAGCTCACGGGCACCTCTCTGAGCCGGAGGTGCCTGGGCACCCACAGGCTTTGCTGCTCCTCTGGGAGGTTTTGCTCAGAGTGATGGGACCTGAGCCGCAGCTCTGAAACCATGGGTGGAACAAGAGGGAAATGCCCCTTGGAGCAGCTGGGCTGGCAGGGATGGACACAGCTGTGTCTCTGGACAGCAACTGGGTGGGCTCACAATGCCTCTGCCAAGCTGGTTCCTCACTGTGAGGGACCATTTTGAGTGGCCCAGGCTTTCAGGAGAAGGAAGGCCCTGGAGGGCTGGTACCTCCTCCACGTCCTGGTCACCTCCAGGAACAAGAGCATGAGAGAAGGCAGTTCCAGGGAAGGAAGCAATTTGGGGCCTGCTCTCAGGGAATGTTCTCCATGTCTGACGTTGTCTGAGGTCTCCATTCACTTTAAAGTTGGACTCGATGGTCCTTGTGGGTCCCTTCCAAATCAGAATATTCTGTGAAAATGGGACAGTGGTAGAGGAATCCCAGGACTGGACCGAAAGCCTAATCCCTGCTCATATCTTGCTCTTCCAAAGGAAATGGGCAATTCCCAATAGGAGACCCCTAGCAGAGGTCTGGAAAGGTTTGATACACTAATTTTAGAGATCATCCTCCAGTATTTTCCACATTTCCAACTATGGAGGTAAACCCTTTGATAAAAGGTTGGCCACCCTCACCAGGTTTGGCCTCCATCTGTATCACATCTGTAATCCCAGTGGAGAGGGGACTGCTTCCACATGGCCAGATAATGGAGAGCTGAGCCAGCCAAGGACCCCATGTCCCTGGGATATTGTCTCCGTCTCTGGAACTGCAACCATGTCCTCTTGGAGGCACCTGCAAGGTGGCTCAGCCCAGCCAAACACAGGATGGTCTGCAACACCGCCCTCGCCCCTGCAGCTCTGGGTACCTTCTTGATGTTGGCCAGAATGCTGTGGCCATCCACAAAGGCGTCCCCTGATGTGATGCTCTCGTCACCCGTCAGCATCTTGAACGTGGTGGTTTTGCCCGCTCCGTTGAAGCCAAGGAGACCAAAGCATTCCCCTTTGCTGACGGCCAAGGAGATCCTGTCCACTGCCAGCAGGGACTCCCGGCTGTCGTAGACCTGGAGGAGACCACACAGGAGCCACGTGTCACTGCCCGATGGCACTGCAAGGCAGGCGGTGGCTTTGGCAGCCCCAAGAGGACGCGGCTCAGATGGCAGCAGGATGCTCAGGTCATCTCTCCTCACCTTGGTGAGCTCCTTGATGACCAGAGGGCTGCTGAGAGATGACAGCAGTTCTGGTGGTGACTCCAAAACCTTCTTCCTCTCATCTGCCACATCCCTGTCCTCCGGCAGCACAGACACCCTGTTCAGCAGGGCCACCTAAACACAGGGGGAAGACACACTCTGTCACCTGGCTGCTGGGGGATGAATGGGTTCCTCAGTGTCCTCAACCCTGGCAAGATCCATCCCTTCCATCAGCCACCTCTGGGGAAGCCTCACTCCCTTTGGCAATCTGTACACTTAACAAGACTGGCTCCTTCAAGCTCCAGGGATGCTCCCTGGGAAGATGATTTAGGTGATGAGGGCCCGTCTCCAGCTCACAGGGACTCCTGGGCTGGGCTCGGAGGGCACATTCCTGCTCCCTCCCACGTGCTTCACTCACCCATTTCCGCCGCCTGCAGATGCCACAGACCAGAGTTCTCACTCTCCAGAGAAGGTTTGTCTCAATGAGGAAGAGGAGGAAGAGGAAGGAGAAACCCTGGATGGCCAAGGAGGTCAGGTATCGCCCAATCCCAGGGGTCTCCCAGGAAAAGTAGTTCATCTGATAACTGATATCTGAGGAGGGATGGAACAAAATCAACTCCTGGATCAATCCACACTCTGGAGAGGGGCAGACAAACTCCAGAAGAAGCTGTGAGCCCAAAGCTTTGGAAGTCTCATCTCCATCACACACTGGCTCCCTACCCACAGCTCTTTCCAATGCTTCCCAGAAGAGGATTTGGGTCTGGAGGGGATCTGGCAGAAGATGCCCAGTGGAGGCAGAGGACACCAATCTTGGGATTAGGATTTCTTAACTCATCTGTGAAACTCTCCCTAGCTCACATTTTCCTCTAAATCATGAGTAAGATGATCCAGTTAAGGAACATTTTCCTATATATGTCCTCATATGCTGCCCAGTTTTTGCTCTAAAATGGTACCTTGGAGCTACTGCCCAGGTAGAGGCCCCATGATACTGCCCAGTTCCACCATCCACCCCACATAACCCCCCCAGTGAGGCTGTGGGGGCAGGCCAGGTGAGGACATGGAGACTCACTGAAGGCCTTGCAGATGAAGATGGCTTCAACGGAGGAGGTGCAGAACTGAATGAACTCATAGTTCTGATAGAAGTCACTGATACACTGGCCCAAGCAGTAATTGGGTAAGACAAGAAAAACTTTATCCAGGGTTTTGGAGAGGTCCACCAAGCCCAGTTCTGAAAGAGAACAGGTGGATCAATGGATTAGAGACTGCTGGTTTGGGAGAAAAAAACCCTGCTACTGCCAAGCTTAGGGGGAAACCAAACATATTTTGTCACATTTAATGGGTGGGAATGCACTGTTGTAGGGTTTTATGGCTATTGTGGGAACAGCCCTGGGGTGAGAAAGCCCCCTTGGGGGCTGGACCTTCTTGGTGATGGCTGGGCAGGTAGAGAGGGCAGTGACCCACCTGGGATGCTCATGATGGTGACGGCGAGGAAGGTGGCAGTGCCTGAGAGGATGTTGAAGATGGTGAGACGGGTGTAGGCTGTGGCAGCCACCGAGAAGAAGAAGCTGAGGAGGTACATGAGGGGGATGATGGCCCAGCCATAAAGGAGGAAGATCAGCATCACATCAACAAGGTGGCTGTCTTGGGTGAAGGCTTGCACGTTGAAGGCTTGGAATATCACCTGTGGCACAGGAGTGTGGGGAGAAGGCACATTTGGCTTGACCTCAGGCAATGTCTCCTTGTCCCAGTGGCCCAGGGAGCAGGGTAATATCAGCACTGCACCGACCCAGATAACCCCTCATGGATGGGTCCTACCAGCAGCCCATGGCTGTCCCCTGGGGAGGCCCTTTCTGCAGACTGGGATGCAGAAGGGCAGATCTGGGGAATTCCTCTCCAAGATCCCATGGATTTAAAACTTTCAAGTCCCAACAGCAGAGTGTTCAGCTGCCAGAGGCAACTGCCCCAGCTGGTTGGCCATGGTCCAGCTCCCAGCAGGACCAAGGGACAGCTTTCTTGCTGGTCCTTTCTACAAAGACAATGCTAGTGGCCTTGTCCTTCTCCCTGCAACCACACACATCCCAGAGGAGCAGCCCCCAGTGCTCCCACCAATGAGGAGGGCATTGGGGTGCCAGGGGTGACTCACCAAAATCAGAGCACAAGGGATGAGGAAGTTGATGATGTCCCAGAGCAGGGCAGAAAGCCAGAAGTTGACCACGTAAACGCCACTGACAAACTGGACGTGCTTGGCCTTGATGGCGCGTTCGCTGACCAGCAGCAGCGCGAAGGTGCTGGCGAGTGAGGCCATCCCATACAGCAGGTTGATGGCAATGGCAAACCCAGTCTGGCCTCTGTGGGGAAAGGGGGGACACGTTAGGGCAGGGACACCTCAGCAAACTAATGCTGAGGCTACCCAGGGACAGCATAGAATCATAGAATAGTCTCAGTCAGACGGGACCCACAAGGATCACCCAGCCCAACCCCTGGCCCTGCACGGGACACCCCAACAATCCCACCCTGTGCATCCCTGGGTGCGTTGTCCAAATGCTCCCGGAGCTCTGGCAGCCTCAGGGCTGTGCCCATTCCCTGGGGAGCCTGGTCAGTGCCCCAGCACCCTCTGAGAGAAGAACCTTTCCCTGATATCCAAACTAACCCTCCCCTGACACAGCTGCAGCCATTCCTTCAGGTCCTGTCACTGTCACAGAGAGCACAGATCAGCATCTGCCCCTCTGCTGCCCCTCTTGAGGAAGCTGTGGCCAGCACACCCACACTGGGCTTCTTGAAGAGGCTACACTCTCCTACCATGTTGAAGAAACACTCAAGGGAGACATCCCCCAGGAACAGCCCACCCTGGTCACCACAAACCTCCACCCTGCCTTGGCAAGGTCCCATGTATGGCCTCTCTAGGTGAGGGGTCTAGGTGAGGTTCAGAGGCCCTGGATGTGAGGTTTTGTGAAGAGCATGGCCACATGGCCTCCCCTACTATAAGCACCCAGGGAAAATTAACCCCAACCAGTATCTTGAGGGGAACAGGCAACCTCTGAGGTGTGTGTGGAGTGATGTGGCTGCCAGGCTCAGCGGCTAAGTCGTATCCACAGCTTTGCTCCCCTGACCTCCTGAGTGCAATCACAGCTACATTTGGGTCTGAGAAGCTTCAGCCTGGCTTCTCCACTGACCCCAGTACAACCAAGGCAACCTACACCCATGGCAGCCCTGAGCCCTAGCAGGAAAGCGAGCCCTGTGCCATTGTCACACGTACTCCATGAGCTGGTCCTTGGCCTTCTCAGTGATGTTGCGGGGCTGGGGGTAGTTGGTGACAGTGATGGAGGCGTTGGGGCCTGCCAGCACCCTGAGGACGGCGTTGTCGGCCAGCGTGAGGGCGGTGGCCGGGGAGTGGTAGGCCTGGTTGTTGAAGAGCGCCGTGACCAGCGTGCGGTTCGCCGTCCCCTCGAAGGAGGCAGCTGCGATGTAGTGCTCGTTGAAGGCTCCTCCTTCCTCGGAGGCTCGGGAGATGAGGTACTCCTCCAGCCCACCTGCCAAACACCACCGCTGTTACGGGCGGGCTCCATCCCACCAGAGCTAACTGAGGCCAGCTGGAAAAGACCCCACGCAGACTCAGCCCTGGCGGCCCCCCTAGTCCTGATCATAGAAATGCAGATCCATAGAATCTCCTGAGTTGGAAAGGACCCACAAGGATTGTTGAGTCCAACTCCTGGCCTTGCATAGGGCACCCCAACAATCCCACCCCGTGCCTGAGAGCATTGTCCAAAGCTCCTTGAGCTCTGGGAGCATTGGGGTCATGACCATTCCCTGGGGAGCCTATTCCAGTGGCCACAAACATGGGGTTATGGAGTAGACAGCTCTGCTCAGGTGAGGAGAGGTCCTGCCAACGATGGGACACTCCCATGCAGGAACCAAATGCACCGGATACGCCGTGGCTGGGACCTAAACACCCACACCAGTGGCCCCTGGACACCCCGCCGGGCGCCATCTGCTCCAGGGGTGCTCCCTGAGGCCTCACCCAGCACCTCCAGTGGCGACTGACGCTGGGCATCCAGCAGCTCCACGTACTGCTCCGCCAGCCTCTGTGGCAGGCCCGCAGCGCCCGACACAGAGAAAGGCACGATGGTCTGGCCGTAGGGCTCCAGCGTGAGCCGCAGCAGGGATGAGTCCCGCGGGCCCGGGAAGGTCTTGGCCACGATGAGGGCAAAGGCAGTGAAGATCAGAGGCACAAGGAACTGCGCTGCCACCATCTTCCAGTTGCGCCAGCTGTACATGGCCCGCTTCATGAACATGGCATAGAACTGCTGGCAGCACAGGTAGAACTGCGAGGGGAGAGGTCAGGTCAAGGTGAGCCAGCTGCGGACACAGCACCCCACGCAGCTGATTAAGTACATACTACGAGTTTCTATTCTATTCCAAGCTGGAAGAGACCTTCA
>VWPU01025759.1:0-61818 GCA_013398955.1 Callaeas wilsoni
GCCCCGCGCTCGGCCCGGCCCGGGCCCCGAGCGCCGTGGTTTTTCAAACCTATTTTCAAAGCTCTTTTTCAAACCGTGTTCTCTTTGCAAGGCTCTACTGAAAGTGCCGTTATCTTGCAGTTGTGAGTGACTGTTTCGTAAAACACCACAGCCTTTTTTCATTTATATCTACCGTTATGGTTATCTTGTCATTTTATTCATCATGAGCTATGGATTGCCTGGGCATAACCGTGAACAATTTTTCTCATCCTCAATATTCAAGAAACAGACCCTGAATTAATTCTCACTATTAACAGCTTGTGAGGGCAGTAGGCTTTTAAAATGAACAAGCTTAGCTTTGTAAAATGTTGTAACTCAGCGTAGCATAAGGTAAAGATTGGAATACTTTTTGCATGTGTATGGCAAGAATTTTCGTATTTCAATAACAGGCTCTAGTGGCTCTGATCTCACATATGATTTGTACTCTGGAATTTCACTTTCATAGAAGCCACGGAATACATTCTGGAATATGAAGTTGGCTAAGACATCTCACCTCAAATACGTGCTTTTTCTGTTAGGTCTTCAATCTCAGAAACATACAGATATTTTGGAAAGAATCTTTGTCTCTGCAGACTCAGTTAATGACTAGCAAACAAATAAAGCAGAATCATGTTGCCTTCGATTACAACTATTTTATTTAACAGTTCTTGTTTCAAAAATTAGTGACTGTAATATCATTTTTTTGTGCTGCTGTCTATACCTTCATTCTCTTTAATTTAATTTATTTATTTCTCCCTTTAATCCCTCCATGTCCTTAAATCCTTTCGTTCAGCCTAATCCTTCAAATCCTATAATTACTCAAACAAAGCATTTTAACCTTGTGGCCTTTCTGGACTCTTGCCTATTGCTTATGACGTGTAGGTCTTGCTTGACTAATGATGTTTACTGCTGCATTTTCTTTCCTAGGATACTCATGGAAAATTTCATGCCACATAGCTCCCATTTATAGCAGGGCTCAGTGTCACAATATTACTATGAGCATTGTAAAAATAGTAGTGGCTGCCTTCCACTGTTAGAAAATTGCTTCTTTTAGTCAGAATTTATAGTTGACCTTGGTGTAATCCCAAATAATTAATCCCAGTAAAGCCTAGATTTTGATTATTTTGATTTCAAGTAACTCTTCCCAAATTCTTTGTGTCTCTTCAAAAGTATTTTTTTGCATACTGTGTAAGGTGTATAACCAGTTTAATTCAGGCATCTAAGAATGAGAGCACTTGATGATACTATGTTGGTGTGCCTGAATATTTGTCTAAACACTTAATAAACACATTATATTAATTTCTCTTAAAAGATTCTGAATATTAGGATGAGGATGTTTGTTTATGGTATTTATAATTTTTCCTGGAAGGTATTTTGTAAAGAAGTAGTCATACCGCTACTTACTTTATTCTTTAAAATTTTTTAAAAGAGGAATGAGTGGACGAGGCTCTAACTAAAATTAACAAGTGATTTTGTGAACAGGAATGATATTTAAAAAGATAATGAAGAACAATTTTATATAATATTATTAAGGGGAAAGAAAATAAAGGTATGGCAGGAAATTTAGAAAAAGGCTTCAAATTTTAATGACCGACAGTACTGAAAGAAAATGCCTTGTTGACAATGGTGAATGCAAATGATAATGTCATAAGGGACTGGGTTTTAGTGAGGTCCAAAAGTGCAGTGGAGAAAAGAATATAAAGGCAGGAAGAGATGGAAAAGATACCAGAGTGGTATCAAGAAGAAGAGTACCAAATTAAGCATGTGAAAATACAGGAAAACAAATACCTGGAATGTGAGTAATAGAAACAAATTAGCCTGAAGGAATAAAGGAACTATATATGCGTATCTGTGAATTTTGTATGTGTTTTAAATTATTATTAAACGTTACGATTCTAGCTGAAAAAACCCCACAATCCTGTCTTCAACATTAAGCACCTGTGTTAGGGAAAAGTTCTAAACTGTTCTGAATGTTTTACGTAGTGAGAAAGATACATTTCTTTGGAGATAATGATAAACAGAAGAGTCATGAAATCTGCAATTTTATTCTGTGTTCAGCTGTTCCAAAGCTGTCGTGGGGGTACACATGCTTATAGAGGGATGTACATGGATAGCTTGAATCCTGCAAGCTCAGGTAGAGGGAGACTCTCCTTGTTACTGTTTTTATGACCTGTGAACAAAATTCTCTAACCATTAAGTGTTTGAGCCTCTGGCCCTCACCTCTGTACCTTTTATGTACATTAAAACATCACATATTTACCAAATGTACATTGAGTGATTTTTTTTTTAATGTACACACATTACTTTAAACTGCCTAAACAAACCATGGAAGCATTTATGAAAATATGCTGGGATGACTTTTAGGCACCAGAGACTTGCACATCTGGGCTTGACACAGATTTATGGCATCACCTTTTCCAGCATGTCTTCGAAAGAGGTTCTGCCTAAGAAAATAATGAATTCTCCTTAAAAGGCACACTAAGCTCAGCTGGAAACAACAGAATGCCTGGAACTATTTTCTCAATATGATTTCTTGTGAGAATACTTTTTTTCTGAGATTGAGTAACCGAGACTAAGCTATTGAAAATAAAATTGGTTGATAAAACAATTTTTTAAAAAAAAAATTTAGAATAGCCAGACTCCTAAACTCACTTTCCTATGCCACACTGAAAAGGACATAATTGTAGGTACAAGAAAGGGGAACAATCATGATAAGATATAAGATGTGGGAGAAAATTAATTTCTGGGGCAGAGACATTGTATGGTACAGTTTGTGGAGGAGACACGTAAGTTTGGATTTCCCCCAGTGCAGTCGATGAGAGCAGAGCTGTCTCATGCCAAAGCTTAGTAATTAATGAGGAGCATTGAGAAAGACACAATACCCAGCACGCATTTCTTGTTTTCCTCGATACAATTAGATGATTAAAGACACTATAAAGCAGCACTTAAAATGCAGCTGCTGTGTCAAAATGTGTAGGTAGAGATAATACGGAGTTTTTTTTGACCAATCTAGCACTGTTGGAAAAACAGGGATGTTTTGGGACATGCACAGTTTTTGTGCATGTGGACCAAGCATACAAATGTCTATATCAACTCAGATTAGTTGTGCAGTTGAGTTCACCTCTGCAGGATGTTAATGAGACAAATAGCAAAATATGATGCCATATAACATAAAAGAGACCGTATAAAAGGTTAAAAGAGACAGTAAAAATGTTACAAATATTTAAAATTTGAGGGAAAAGATTTTAATTGGTAGGAATGTGACAAAAATGGCACCATCTTAATACTGCTGCCAGACCTCTTATTTTCCTCTTTCCTTTAGCATTTGACACTGCTGATAAAAATGCTGTATATTTACTGAAAATAGCCTGGACACTACATTGCTTTACTGTTTAACAGAATTCACGGTGACGGCGATATCTTTGAGCTTGCTGTTGCTCACATGAAATTATTACAGCTGTGAAGAAAAGCTGTAAGTGAAATAAATCAATTAAAGGACCAGCCACACTTGTTCACAATGATCAGCATTGGATCCCTGCAGCCTTTTAGTAATAATCATAATGGTCATTATGCACAATGAGCACCAGAAGTCTACCATTATTAGAGCAACAAAGCATCAGCCTGGTTTCTTCATTTTGGACCTGCTTCTTGATGTTAATCAGGAGTAACTCCTTAAGCAAACAACAAGTTCTGTGATATTTTCCTCTTTTCACTAAATATAAACTACAGTACCTTAATATGCAGAATCATCTGTGTCTATTCTGCAGCTTAATCTTGCCCTGTCTTCACAGCTCTTTCATGTTTGTTAGATACCATCTTCTTATTATCTTTGTTGAAGCCTGTCAAGACAAAAAAAATCCCAAAACTTCAGGGAGTTTGGATTTGATGAGTTTTTTAAACTTTTACTTTTTCCTGCAAGTTTAGGCTATGACATGAACATTTTTCCACTTTACTAAATGGTAAGGAGGTAATAGGTTCTATTTTTACAATTTAAAATCTGGCTCAATTTTTATCCTTTCTGTGTCTCTTTGTTCTTCTGCATTTTCCTTTTTGGCTACAGTTTTTCTATTTGGGGTTTAAAAAAGTTGTATATATAACTTGTAGGCTGATCTTTTTTCTTTAAGTAAGAGAAATCAGTCTTTAAGAAATCTAATTTATTACTTTCACCTAGTAGGCTATATATTCTGTTCTTTATATGCTTCACTTCCATTAGTTACAGATTTGGAAGATCTGTAAAAAAAATTATTCTTCTTCCTGTCTCTTTTATTGTATTTTAAAATTTTATTATATATTTTTTATGCTGTCCCTGATCCTATGTATCTGTCATCCTGATTCTCCCTGCAAATAGGGGTGGGAGAGCTGCTAAGCTTTTAAGGAGCTATGTGGGAACCTCCAGACATTGGCTGCATCTTGGAGATCCATTTATTTTGGTCTGTTGCTGTGAGATTCTTTGCAAGTTTCTGCACTTAACATGACGAGTTGCCTGCTACTCATTCCCATTTTATTATTGTGTGTTATAGTGTGTTTAATGGCAACAGAATTAATGAATTGTCACATTATGGGATCTCAGATGATAGCTCAGTTTTTTGTTCGTAATCATATTTTGCAAAGCTTTCATTCTTTTGAACATAATGCTGTGGCTATTGATTGAAGAAAAGCTTTGTGGAAACTTCTAGAACTATTTCTGCTTTTTGCTGGTTCATTGAAAAACATAAAGATTCAAAGCAGAAAATTTCTGTCAGTCTTTGTTAAAGAGGTGGAGCATGTTTCCGTTCAGGGTTATCTACTTGATGCTCTGGACTTCATAGGAGACCATTTTTCATAACTTAAGTAAAACAGCTATTCTCAAAATTAGATTCAAATAGATTACATAAGCTGTTATAAAACTGAAGTGGAATTAAAATATGAAATACAACCTAAAATACTGTGGTTGAGAAAGTCGGCATCCTACAGTGACCAAAATAGTATGCAGCTATTAGGCTACAAATGTGTATCCAGGCATGCAAAGAAAGGACAAGGCAAGGATGTGTTATTTTATCTGCAATACTGTGGTGCCATACCCTAACAATCTTATAACTCTCTCTTCTCCTGTGCCTGTACGGTTTGGTTGTTTCTTACTTCCTTCAAAGTATAGAAGGTTTATTTCTGGGTCCAAGTGACCTGAGACATGTAAAAAAAAAGCCTGCTATTACTCCAGTTTTGATTGTACTTTACTTCTAAGCCTGTTATTCTGCATCACTCCACATGGTGTCTTCATGGACCGTAAATCTTTAAAAATAATTCGGAAGCCAGTTCCCTTCGAATCCAGCCTGTCATTCTGCCCTTCTCTCCTGTGCACATGTGTATTAACCCACAGCTCATGTCTGACCCCTTTGTGATTTGGTAAGATTTAAAGCTGTTTACTTTGAAGACTTGATTTTTTGTTTTCTGCAAGGAAGGTGACCTAGTAAATGAATCATTTTAAGTTGCTTTAGGGAGTTAAGCATGTTAGAAGAACATGGTTTTGTTTTTGAAGGCTTTGAAGTGATTCTTCTTTACTTTCTAAATAGGCACATTCAGAAGCAATGTTGTTCAATACGTTACTGTAGGTCAGATTCCCAAGTAAGACAGTGGGATAGTGGAACAGCATGTGAAGAAATCCCTCAGAAGAAAGTCAGAGGAATGGAGTTTGTTCAGCCTGGAGAGAAGAAGGCTTGGGGTGATGTACTTGAAAGTGCAGCTGTGGTGGAGGTGCTTTCTTCTCAAGCATGCACAGGGACAGGACAAGAGACAATAGGCGCAAATTCTTCAGAAGAAAATCCCTCTGGACACAAGGAAAGATTTTCTTCACCGTGAGAACTAAACTCTGGAATAGGTTGCTCAGAAAAATGGTGACATGTTCCTCACAGGAATTAAGAGCTTGGCTTGGCAGAGCCCTGGGTAACCTAATCTAGGTGCCTGCTTTCAGGAGTTTAGACTAGATCATCTCAACAGCCACGTTTCTACTTGGACTATTCTATTGTTTGCATGGTTGTTCTTGTTACCTAATTTGTAAAGTTGAAGGTTGGAAATAATCAGTCTTTAAAGAGAAAATTCTAATGTTACTTTCAGTGTGCTAGTGAATTGTTGTGATGAGGACCCAGAGCGTAGTGGTATACAATATACAGAAAGACAGAGACATACAGAAAGACATGCAGAAAGAAGTAAGACATGCAAAAAGACTATGATCTACAAAAAGTCATCCAACCAGGCAAAGTCTTTCACAGGTTCCTTCTTCCATTTTGTGACAGCATCAGTTGCAATGAATGTCTTAGTTACTGAGATTGTGTTGGAATGGAAATAAGCTTTTAAGACACTTTCCAGACTTTAGAAAGCCAGAGTAGTCACTGTTGTCACCGTTATTGGAGAAAGTGTCAGAGTGCATGGGCCATCTCTTCTACTGAGAAAACTGTACAAAACTATTCCACCTAATCTTGTAATTCAGATATTTGATGTTTAAAAAGCATGAGATTTTTCGGTTTTGCTTTATCAAGACAAAATTATTTTCATATGTAAGACCTGCCTGGAGACTTGGGTCAGCTATTACACAAATGGACTTTTGAAAAGTAGGTAGTTAAAAGCATGATGGCTAATTATTCAGTTCTTGGGGTACATTGAATTTAGAAAACCAGGATAAGAAAGCCTGGAAGTCCTCAAACAATAAGGGTATCAATGCAGCATTTTAAAAGATCAAGGTGAATGTAGACAGTTTTCACTGAATTACTAATCATTAATAGTGATAAATGAAATTCCTACACTGCCTTTTTTGGTGTAGAGGAGACACTACAGAGAGTGACGCATAAAGCACAAAACTGTAAGTAAAAGAGGAAAGGATATATTTTTAAAAATTACATAACAGCGAATTGCCAAGGACAGTTTGGAAACCTCAAAAAGCAGGTGTCTCTATGTCTTTTATGTAGCCGCTTGCTGGTGTTTCAGATCCAGAACTCTGTGTTACTCGGCTCCCTCTCGCCCTGTGAGTTTTATATTCCTTCCTCCATGGAATCACTGCAGCTCCAGCAGGAAGGGAGGACATGCTAGTGTCTAACAGAGGAGGCAGAGCTCTGAGTCAAAGCTTGTAAATATTCTTATTAAGGTTGTAAATAGTTTCATTGTAATAAATCATAAATTAACTTACATGCAAGACAGCAATTTTTAAGGAGGTAGAGTTTTCTCTCCAGGTCTTTGTTGGAATGCAAAAGCAGCTGCTGCTGCTTACAATAAAAATGCTCCAGTTTCTTTAGAGAAAGAAACTGACAGTCATGCAAGATTCTTACCAAGGCTTCCTCCTTTCCAGGTACTTGTGGGATAAACTCAGAGCAAATTAGTAATTTTGTTCATCAAAGTCCTGCTGGGAGCTGGAATAAAGCACTGTTCACAGTGAAATTAATGGCAGGTCTTTCAGTGTTATTATTCAATAGTAGGTTAGGATTTCGTGCTTGGCATCTTTCATATTTTGTTTTTGAAATTGGGTCATCAGCTGGTGCAAAAGTCTATATACAAACATCTCTCATTCCTCTTATTAAATGAATTTATATATTCTATGTAATGTAAAGCAATTTAAAAATCTTAATTTATAATTTTTACTTCTCTTACCACTTCTTTATCATATGAGCAGACTTTTGTTTCAATTGCTTCAAATACAGTTCTTGATTATCTGTAAGATGCTTTAAATGTTAGAAGATTTGGGTCTGAGGCTCCTTTTTTTTCTGTATTGAGAGTTTCCAGGTCAGCCTTGGTAATAAAGAAATAAGGTGTAAAGGGTATGAGCTAATAATAGGTGCCACTGTTTCATAGCCATTATGTCCATGTTAAGTTTGCAGATGCTCACAGAACTACCATTTCATGACCTCAGTCTCTGAAACAAGTTTAAAGCTCCATTTTAGCAATATCAGAAAGAAAGTCAATCCTAAATTCTATTAAATGAATAACTATGTAAATGACTGATGACTAAAGGTTTATTTACTATAGTAATTTACATTTTAGTAAATTGAAAAGGTGGTTTTTAAGAGAATTTTTACAGAAAACTTCTTGTGAAGCATAGTTTGAAACAGTGCCCATTTTGTTAAAGGCCTTGATAAAAATCCACAATAATTCTCATTCACTGACAATAAAACAATCCAGCACCACATATATTTTGCAGTATTCAAATTCTGCTTTTCAGAGAAAGTGATTAATCCCCTCATCCCTTTTTATTCCATCTTTCAATTCTATCTCAGAAGTGTACAGATATTACTTGTTTTCACCACAACTCTGCAAAAGGAGTGATTATTACCTTGTTTAGCAAAGGAGAGACACAGATTTAAAGGACCACATGTGATCTCAATTTAAGATAACAATTAGTGGTGTAAGTCAATCACTCTTCAGACCCTGGCTGCCAGTTTCGCCAGCAAAAGGAAGCCAAGACTGAATTTTATGAACTACTGTGAGTCATGGTATGATTTCTTCACTGAAGCATTTCATATGTTTAGACATGACTTCCAATAAGGTAATAAGCGTGTCATCTAGAAGCATGCTCTAGTGGCCGTCTGTGAAATGCTCAGTTTAATCAATTCGTCAGCATTGCACAGGAGTTCATAAGTGTGATATGGGACGAGAATGAGCTTGAAGAAGACTGTGTAGTTAAAGGCTGTATCATAATGCAGTCAAAAACAATGAAAATTCAAGCAGTTCGTAATTGTTAAGTGCTTGATTCTACACACAAATAATACTTTCTTAATGTGTTTTTTTATGGATAATTTCTTAGCTTAAAAAAGAGAACTCAAAGCCCTAGTGCCGCATCACAGTCCCTTTTCCTGTATTTCTCCAAGTAACATTTAAACTCGTTGATAAATTTAAAGGTTTCCAATGGGTGTGGAAGTCTTAAGAATATAAAATGTTTTTCAAATATGGTGAAAATTTGTAGCAGAACAGAGAAATAATATCCCACTATGCAGTACTACTGTGGGGTGCTATGGTAGAGCAGAGACTTTTTTTGACTTGCCGTGTGTCCTAAATGTGTATCAGAATGAAGTATATCTGCCAGAATGATAAAGATAAATTGAAAAAATAAGTGAGTATAATAATTTTTTATTTTATGCAATTCCTTTATCTATGCTATCACATTTACTAATGCAATTTGTACCTTTACTGATCAAATCTTGTATATACTAATTCCATCTTTTCTAACCCAATCTTCTCTAATTTTTTTAAACTTAGGCTAGCATTTCAGCACTTGTGACTTTAAAAAAACTTATATCACTATTTATATTTTCTCCATAATCATGTATCTGGGTGTCTATGAAGAACATTCTTAGAATGCTCAGTGGCATATGCAATAGCAATAGATAGATACAGAATCATAGAATATTTTGGATTGGAAGGGACCTTTAAAGGCCGTCTAGTCCAACACTCCTGCAATGGGTAATCTTCTTCAGAACCCCATCCAACCTGACCTGGAACGGTTCTAGGGATGGGGCATCTGCCACCTCCCCGCACAATCTGTTCCAGTGTGTCACCACCCTCTATGTAAAAAACATCTTCCTTGTATCTAGGCTAAATCTGCCCTCTCTTAGTTTAAAACTGTTACCCCTTGTCCTGTCTCTACAGGCCCAGCTAAAATGTCTGTCTCCATCTTTCTTGTAGGTGTCCTTTACATACTGGAAGGCTACAACAAGGTCTCCCCTGAGCCTTCTCCAGGCTGAAAAACCTTGATTCTCTCAGTCTGTCTCCACAGGAGGGATTCTTAAGCCCTCTGATCATCTTTGTGGCCCTCCTCTGGACTTGCCCGAGCAGGTCCACATCTTTTCTGTGCTGGGGTCTCACCAGAGAGGAGCAGAGCAGAAAGAATCATCTGCCTTGTCATGCTGGCCACGTGTCTTTTGATGCAGCCCATCAGTCCCCCATGAGCCAGCTTTCTGCTAGCTTTAGGTAAGCAGAAAATCCTGGGGAAGACATCTCTTCTGAGTGACAGGATGAATAAGCACTCCTAAGAATTATCAGAGGTGAAAGATTCAATTGTTCAAACGATGTAAAACACCACAAGGTGACAGCCTTTTAAGTCCACTGCTTTTTTCCTTTTTGTTTTGATTCACAGGCTGGAAAATTCCTGGGACTCCTGAAATGCTTGTGGTCAGTTTCATCTTTCCTTGTAAGCTGTGTTTCACAAGGTTACCTGTCCAACCCATATAGCAGGTATCTCTTTAAAAGACAGTAGACATCTCTGTAACACTGTATGGTGGAAAGTCAACTGGGTCTTAAAAAAATATAAAGGATGTTATATTGATTTATAATGTGCAAGTAAACTCATCTTTTCTTCCAAATAGTTTTATATACAAAAAACTGTTTTATATTAACACAAAACTGTTTGCAGGAGACCTAACTTCATACACTCTGGAAGAATTTAAGGATCAGAGTGGAGCTTTTCAGATAGTGGTCAGGGAAGTAATATTTTTATAGCCTTCCTGCTTCCTGCTTAAAAAGTCTGTGCCTTTTCTTCCCCAGTTCCCAGTACATATACACATGTTCTCAAGAAACAGCATGGTTTTCAGAATAGAGAGATTAAGTTTCTTTATGTCAGGTTTTTATATTTTTGATGTTGTAAAATCAACAATGAACTTTCTGAGATCAGAAATTAATATTTAATTTAAGAATTTCCAGCTCTTCCCCTTCTCTCTTCTGTCTCCTTTTCTTCTGTGTTCCTTTTGTGCTGACTTGTTCTAAGTTGTCTTTGAAATTAACAGTTCTTTCAAGGTGGGATATTTGGCCAAGTGGTTGCATTTTATCCACAGCCTCACCCTTATAAATTGATAAGATGTTTCTTCAAAGTAGAATGCATATCTGTGATACAACAAGGTGGCACACCACATTTTAAATTTTTGATTAAAATTCTGTATCTTTTCTCATCTTTAATCTGCAAAATCCTAAGGAATTTTTCTGTGCAGAACAGAAATCAAAGCCATAATAAAATCTCTTTTTATGACATTTACTTTGGAAATGAAGTCATAAACACTTGTTAAACTTGGCTGGTTTTACGCATTAATTCACATGGGATTTCACTTGGATTCAATGTAGCCAAAACAGATGTGTTTTAATAGCAATGAAAGTTGATTATAATTTGTTTTCTTGATCAAGCAGCTTTCATTGATGTTTTGTAGTTCAAATAAACTCTAGTGGCTTGCCTCAGAAAGTTTGAACACCTCTTTTAAGACTAAAATTGTAGAAAGCTCTCTGAAATAATCTTTGATGTGATTTTTCAAGTAGTGACAGGTCAAAGTGACTAAAGGGGACTTTCTATTGAGAAATTAACAAGTCTTTTCCCATTCTGCTCTCATTTATAGTCTGCCTGAAATTCTAGGAATCTTACCTGTCCAGCTACTGCTTTTTCTATGAGACAGCCCCCATTGCTACAATCAGCATGGGTTTTATAAATCCCTTTCATAATGAGATGTGTTGTGAAGTAGCAGAAATTTCTATTGTGAACTTAATGAACTTCACTGCCAAATCCACAGAGAAAAGACAGCAAACACAGGGAAAGAGCCAACACTTCTGACCCCATTCAATTTCTTAAAATTGATATTCTACACAAGTTTTATGGGAATATTAGTATTTCTACTCATTAAATAAATCTTAGTGAAAATAGGAGGCTATGATAATTGTCCATTCATACTTTCCACTAAAATTTTCATTTCCCTAATTTGTACTTGCATGTAGGTCCAGATGCAGTGAGATATAAAGGTGCAATTTTACAACTCCTGGGTACACTGAATTTTAATTTTCACAGAGGTAAGGACTGTTTTCCTTCTTTGCGTATTTTCTTATTATGTAGAACACAGCAAAACAAGAGTATATTTAACATCATCAGAGGGGTTGCACACAGATCTGGGTTAGTATTTTCATTTATACCAAAATCACGATAGGCCTGATATGGTTGTTTAGGTAATTCTTCATTTATGTAGAAATTTTTGGATCAATAGAGAAACCACTGGCAAGCTTGCCAGTGAATGCTTTTGTACTTTCTAGTGTGTTTTGATATTTGATTTTGATGTGAGAGGATATTGTTCTTTAAAAGTCCTTGTTGCTCTGCCCCTTTTGCAACCTTCAAAGAAAGTCAAAAGCCTTCTTCTATGCTGTTGGCTCTCCTCTACCACAAAACACAAATACTCTGTCCTGGAATATTTGCTAAAGTACACGGGATTTACCTTTCTCATAGCTTGTTTCATGGAGAATACTTACGGGAAGGAATATGTCTTCTTTCTGTTTGATTTTCCATTCCTGAAGCAAAGATTTTAGCCTCTGTATCTACTTCATTGAATTTTCAGAAAGTAGCATGGTTCATTCTTTGTCCAAAACCCCCCAACCTCATTTTTTTCAACTGAAGTCAGCTTATGTTTCAACACTGAGGCTGAAGAATAGATTAAATCTTTCATGGGTCTTTTGTAATATATATTAAAGTTTATGTTTATGTATTGTATGCATTTTTCTTCAACTGATTTAATAACTTACTGACATATACGTTAATTTCTAAACAGAAGAGAAAAGCAAAATATTTTATTAAACTGAGAAACGATGTAGTCTTTATATAGACATTATAATATCTGCCAAAACGTAACTTGAGTAGAATTACCCTTAAAAATTAATTTCTGAGTTATTTTCAAGCACAAAGTGCTTGTCTTATTCTACTGCCTTTGAATTATCACAAAAACTTCATGCTTATGGTTACTACAGGAAACTTTAAAAAATTGTATTTTTACAGCTTATGTTTTAATATAGGAGCCTTATGTTTTAATTTAGGAGTCTATAGAAACTTTCTATATTTATTATGCGTATAAGGAGAGATTCATGATGAAAAGAATTTTTAATGTTTTCTACAATGCTACATGTAATTTTTATAACCCTAGAAAATGTTCTATTTCAGAAATTCCTGAGGGACAAATATTGCAATGATCTTAATTTAGTTTTATAACACCTGCCTTTGAGCAGTTGCAAATAAAAATAGTTATTGTCCTCTAGGTTATCAGCATGAAACAGAATTCCAAGAAATTGTATATCTTTTCATTCTTGTTGGCACCATGACTTACAAATTTATATTCAAAGAAATTGCATACATCATTCTGACATTCTAATTTACTGAAACTTTTCAGATAGTACCAAAATATTTTTTGTGAGCACACAGTTCTCTTTTTATACAGAATGATGACTCATTTTAGCCTACTGCAATTGTAAACAAGAAGAAATTGTTCTAAGAGCACACATGCCTTCCTGCTACTGTTCATTTTAACATTTAGGACAGGGTGGAGCAGCCACAGAATTTTCACTGTCAAATCTTTTCAATTGCTGGACTTCTATCTTATTTTACAAATTTTTAATAAAAAATGTACACTTGTGAGATTAAATAAATTTTAAAAAACTGTTATCTAAATAATTTTTGTTACAAATATTTTGCTCAACTTGTGTCTTCGTTTTATTTTAAGAAACCAAGACTGACCTTAGAAAGGGAAGTATGTCTTAGTCTGGTCTAGCTGATTTAAGTAATAATACATGCGGCATTATTTCCATGCTGGAAATATCTTGATAATTGGTGTTTTTTGTCTTTATTTGGTAATAAAAAGGAAAAGAAATTAGAGGCTATATTCAATAAAATTTAACACCATAAAATTTAGTTTTTTAAGAACTTTCTCCCTGGATTACACTACAGAACCCAGTTTTTATTACTACGCAACTTCAACAGTGGGCTTGAAGTGAAAGGTTTATAAAGCTCTATTGCTAAGAAGGAATCTCAGCCAGTATCTAATATGCGGTGAGGGGAAATCTCAAATCCCATTCCTCAGACTATTTCCTCCTGTCTACAGGGATGCATCCTCTTACACAGGATCTGCAGCACTAAATTCCCTCCTGGAGTTAGTTGCTTATGTCATTTTTCCTCAAAATACAAGTTAGGCTCATCCTTTCTTTTGCGGATAGAAAGTGGTAGCTGGAGCATATTCTGAATTTAATTCTCAACTGTTCTTGAAGGTACTCCCATCAACATCCAACAGGATTTCCTGATTAGTACATGAGAGATTTCTGCCTGGGCACTTGCTACCTTTTCTGAAGAAGATGTGCAGAAAGTTGTGAGAGGTTAGTCAGGGGCACCCAGCTTCAAGCTGGGTGTTTGCTGAATTCCTCATTCAAAGCATGCTTTCACTTATAGCTTAAAAGAGAACACAGAAGCACACAAGACTGAGATTATCACAAATGTACTTATTGCACTTTGCTCCTATTTGGAAGCCCAGCACTGGTAACACTTTGAAGGAAAACAAAAATGACCAGTTTTTTTTCTATGAAAATTCAGAATAAAATTATGAGGCAAAGTTCCTCCAGAAGTTTAGTGCAACAACAATCTTCGCTTATACTTGACTGGTGTTTTAAGATATTCTGTGATACAGATGCCATTTCTGGCAGAAGAGGCAGAGTGTTAATAAGCCAAATGCATATTGAATGTGAAGGAATATTTTTTTTTCCTCCCCTCTAAAAAATCTTCCAAAAATATATCATGATTCCAATTGATATTATCTTTCTCAGAAAACTTCATTCTGAGAATTATTGAAGATTAATTGTCCAAGAAAAAGTCTTGCAGCAAAGTCTTGCAGCAAAGTCAGCGCTTGCTATGGGAGCCACAGCTATTGAGATGATTCAGTCTCTGCTCAGATGCAGTGCAATGGAGGGGACAGTCTCCTTTGGATGATCTAGGGATGTTTCTTGCTAGACCCTCTTCCTGGAAATTTCACAGCTGAGGATCTACACCTCTTTCCTGGCATCAGGGAAGGCTGAATTTTCACTGCTATTATTAAAAACAAATTTTGAGCTTTTGACTGTAGCTATAGTTACTCGGTGAGTAAGGTCAAGGGTTTTAGTGAGAATAACAATACAATGTTAGCCAAGACTTTGGTTTGTGATAAACAACTGAGGATTTTTTCATACTTTTGGTAAATCAAGTTCAGAACTTAGTCATTCTCCACTTGAAGTCAAGAGCAGGATACCCACTGCCTTCATATATGCAGAGTCAAGCCTTGGGGGAAGTAAAAGTTGGCTCCAGGAATTCTAGCATAATATATAAGGAGCTGAGGATAGTGGCTGGCAAATAGTAAATAATTTAATATATATATTTATTATTGCAAGCCTAGTTTTCACTGCAGCTGATTTAGTCAGGACCAATCTCACTAACATGCACTCCAGTATCTGCCCACCCAAAAGTTCAGACAAGTGATCAGTTATTTCAGGAGCAGCTGTTTTTCCAGTACACTTCTTTTTCATTATGTGTTCTTAATCTTGGCATATTTATTTCCTTCTCATTTGTTTAAGAACAAAGGACAGTTTATGTAACTGCCTGATTTTTCATAGCTTCCCATTTGCTTTTGGAATAAATCTTAGATTAGCTACTTTACAGATGAAAGCACACAAATTTTATATTTAAATGACCCTGTCAATCAGTGTGAGGAAGCTGGTTTAGTTCTTCAAAATGCTATTGTTTTGGCATTTCTAACTGTGATAATGAAATGCACAAACTTAGAAGTATTTTGCTGTGAGTTGTGTACTACTCAGAGAACACATTTTGAGTTTCATAAACACCACTAATATATTAGGAATTTGATAGGTTAGGGTTTTTTTTCCTCAAGGAATATAGACTAAATATCAGCACTTTGAACAGTCATAAATTTAGAAAACATTGCTTACCTGAATATGGAAGAAAACTATTTATAAGCCAAATCTTACTAAATGGGAAAGCCTAAGTAGTTGCATTTTATTTTTTTAAATTACTGTTTATATTACTTCTGGTCTATAAACCAGCACTACTAAACAACATGACATTTGAAACGTGACATTTTTTACGATAAAAAATGAGTTGGAAAAGGTTTCAAGAGGCCATCTAGTCCAATCTCCTGTTCAGAACCTCTCTTACTGCTTGTGGTGTGAGAAATGCTGGATATTCTGGTGAGCCACAGTTAAGGCACCACTGGCTTGGTAATAAGAGCAGCACATTTGTTCTTTAATTAGTCTCGGTTTCCCTGCTTTGCATGGTCCTTTGAAATTCTGGTGAGTAACCTGATGCATACCTGTGATCCTGACCAAAATCATACAGAAAATGAACAGTTGAGCTACATATAAAATTCAGAAAGCTGACTCTCAATCCTTTGTTCAAGCCCTATTCTCTCTGGACTGCTTTGATATTATTTAGAAAAATCCTTATGGAATTTTGTCTGAGATTTGTGCTGAGGCATCAAAGAGGAAAACCTCTGTCTATCATGGAAAAAATTGCTTCACAACAGCTCTGCACGTATGCAGCAATGTGTTCAGCTCTGTACTTATCCACAGTACTCATAAAACATGAAGAAGAGATATTTTCTATTGACATCCTACCATTGTTGGTGATCTGGAAAAAATTATGTCAAATTAAAAATAGATGATCACATTTAGATACTGTTTTTTGATTTTCTTCCCAACACAGGTCCCACAGTATTAATAAATGTTAATCTGAGCAAAGTTTTACATTGGCTGATGGTCAAAATGCAGGATTAATGTTGCTTGCTCAACAAGTCTTAGTGAGAATTAGTTTTATCATGTAGTAATTGCACAAAACATAATTTTCTGATAGACTGAGGAAAGTTTAATTTTAGCACTTTTATTTTATATATATGTATTAAATTCCCTAACTGCTGCACTTAATAATTTGCTAGTTAATGGTATGTTCAGCAATTCTATTGCTGGTTGCAATATTTAGTCATAAAACATCTCCTAATGTAAAGACATTCAGAAAGGTTTTTTTTTCTACTAACTTTGTGAAATGTGAGAGATGAGCTATGGGAAAAGATTAAGAGAGAAGCTGCTTTCTGCAAAGACTTTTGATGGGGTCGTGGGACCTGCAGCTTACAGGGTTCTGTTCCAGCTCCTGGATGGTACTGGAAGGGTATGAGTTATTTACTCCTCAGGAATAATGCATACCATCACACTGCAGGGTACTGTATTTCAAGTGCTGTCCTTATTGACTGGTGAGAGGGGCTGTTTTATGAGAAGATATTTGGTGGCAAAAACAAAGCTTAGATTCTAATGTACAAACCCTATTTTTATGAATAAACAGGTATTTTAAATTTTTTTTTAATTTTTATTTTTAACCTCAGTTGAAGAACTGAACAAAAATCTTCACTATCTGGTTTATTTGCAAAATAGATCTAGACATCTGATACTAAATGTGGTTTTTTTAACTATTCTGTTTCCTTTTAGGAGATTCTCATGTGAGGTGTTGCACTGAAGAAAATTGTGAAGGCTTTACTTGATTACAAAGAGCGTGGTGAGTTCTTCATGTTTCCACACTTCATATTTTTAGTCTTTCATCTTTAGCCAAAGTCTGAAAGTTCTACTCACATCTCTCTTAAAAATCCTGGGAGGAGAGGTGGGCATAATTCCAGCATCCCTTCTGATCATACCTCAATGTAATCTCTTGTAACATCAAAGCAGTTGAGGATGATGACTGGGGGAAAAAAAAAAGAAAAAAAGAGTCAGCTAAAGTTCAGTCTCTGAATAGTCTGTTTGCCTTTAGATTTGTGTGTGAGGAGGAAGGGGGTGGTGGTGTCAAACTAATCACATTGAAAACTTGGCTTTTTCTGAAATAAGGTCCATATATGCCTGGATAATGAATTTTTCAATAACTATTTGCCTTCATTAATGTGAGGGGAAACAGTTCATGTAGGAATTCAAGCTAGTGATTTTTAGACTTTAAATATCAGACACCTGAGTTTCATTTCTAGAAGCAATGTCCAATGTGCTATGTGGCACTTTTAGACAAATTTGCAGCTGATAAATCACTTGTATTGCATCTCTGGGAGCCAAGTATGGACTGCATGTATTGAACTGATTTGCAGAACTAGAAAGAAACTAATGCCAGATGTCACTTGTTCTAACACTTTGAAAATCAGTCACAAAACATTTACTTGTCCAACTAGGACAGGTAGGAGAGGACATTATCACTTGCATAAAAGCACTAAGCATTAATTAAAGTCCCTTTCGAGAAACAGGCGATGAATGCTGAGAGCATAAGAACACAGACTTCTCCCCACATCTCTTCCGTGCACTCTGGTGAATTATTTACACAAATCCTGCTTGTTCTTGCAGAAGACTTGTAACAAAGTCATCACTTCTAACACTTCAACTCCTGCAAAATATTTTCTGCTGACCATGCCTTGGGGTTTTGCTGCTTTCTTGAAAGGAACATACCCATTAGAACATCATAAATTATTTTCTTATTGATCATATCCCAAGAAAGTGCTTTCTAGCTTGGACTCCTGTCTATCTGATTCTTTGTCAGACAGTCTTTCACTGAGGTATCCTGATCAGTAACACAGCTAGTGTTCCTGGATATCTGGTTACTTATATGTTATTTATCTAAGGAAAGGGCTTGGGTTCAAAAGAAAGGTATGTGAGCTGTCTTACTGTTGTGTTTTCTTCCCATTGTGATACTTGCCAAATTCTGATCCTCCTGATGATAGCTATTCTTATGAAAACTTTTTACCCTTTTCTGTCTACAAATTGCAGACAGTGGAAAATGTCATAAATATTGGAGTAAGAACCAGTTTGGATGCACTAAGAATGACATATTTTACTCTGTATATTGCTTTAACAATTCACAGAAAGACAGTTTTCCATTACAGCAATTCAGCTGAAATTTATTTAAAAATTTGGGTATGAACACCTTCACCAACTTTTGTTTCTCTCTTAGAATGTAGCATCTGTGACTGAAAAAAAGCTATAAGTTCCCTGTTTATCATCTGCAGTCTTATTTGCACGGACCTGAAATAAGGTCCGTATATGCCTGGATAATGACATTTTCAAGAACTATTTGCTTTCATTAATGTGAGGGGAAACAGTTCATGTAGGAACTTCAGCAACCTGGTGTAGTTGAAGATATCCTTGCTCCTTGCAGAAGGGTTGGACTAGATGGCCTTCAAATGTCCCTTCCAGTCCAAACTATTCTGTGATTCTATGGTTTTCTGCAGAAGTTCTTCATATGGAGCAATAATAAAGTACAAAATGTCATTTCTGGGTGAAGTGTTGACAAGAAAATTCTTTTCTTTATTCAATTTGTATGGGTTTAAAAGCCTTCATAGATAATATGTAACAGAGTAATGGCAATTTACATTTGAGCAGAAGGAATGGATACAGTTTTTGAATTCTAACCTAGAATACACAGATAGAATTAATAATAATTATTAATAGAATTAATAACCTAGAATTACCTAGATAGCCACAGAATCAAGGGTCTGGTTTAATTGAAAAAAAAAGAAAAAAAAGTCTTTTGTTCCCATCTAATCTGGGTCTTATTTCATAAGAAATTGAATTAACATCAACTTTGAAATTAAACCCAGGAAGAGGACTGAAACTAAGAATGTACATAACGAAGTATGTATATGTAGTAGATTTTCACATCCTTCACTTAGCTAAAAGAGGAAGAAATAGGAAAAGATTTTTGAGAAAAAAAATCAATTAATCTCATTCACTCTGACTAGGCATAAAAATTTGAGATCCTTTTGAAGATTTGACACCATTTCTGAATGTGAACTCACTTGCAGGTCCCAAAATTGCTTTTAGTAGATGGAGATTGTTATTAAGCAACCCTTTAACAACTTCTATATACTGTTAAGGTTCCCTTGGACTCAAAAGACCTAGGAGTTTGGGCACCTGTATGCCATTGCTGGCCTTTCCATTTCAGCAAAAGAAAGTGAAAAGTTAGATTATGTTGGTGCTTTAGGCAATAGTGATGATAAGTAGAAAAGCACTCTTTGAAGTATCAGAGTTTCAAGCTTACAATCCAGGTTTCTGGATTTCAGGTTGTAAATTGACTAGAAGATAGAGGAATAGAAAAAACATTTGACTACTCTATATTTGTCATTGTGGGAATATGATTCTTATACTGTAAGTTTATTTCCTATAATAATTAAATGCTGTAAAATAAACCTGATATTCTATCACTATTAGACTTCAAAACTAAACAGTGTCCTTTTTGTTGTTAAAACTCTAAGTGGTCCTTTCCCAAACAAAGCAGCACTTGCTAATTTCTATTTCAGTACTTTTTAGCAATGATGCACGGAATCTAAAAATCCTTTTCTGACACAAGAGGATGGTGTGAAAGTTTGCAAATTCCTTAATGGAGTTCACAGACCTAGTTTAAAAGTGTAAAATATCATTTCCCTACTATTTCTATTTAAATCAATGAGGAAAAATGTTCAACTCCTGAGTAGATGAACTTATGCCTCATCAGATATAATTCATTCACTACAATTTCATTGTTTCTTTCCTCCTTCATATATGATGAGCTGATCATATCAACTTGTTCCAATGTTTATATGAACTTGTTGATCTGGACTTTCTAGGAAATAGAAGAGTGTTATTCTTCCTCGTGGCTAAACACGTAATGCGTGATAAGGAAGCATGCTTGCAGATATGGATTTATGAGGGAAATTTATTTTTCATGTAAGACAGTTGAAGCAAAACAAACTCAGAGCCAATCTGAACAGTTTTCAAGCCCAACCAACACAGCTGCACATTATCCTTATAATCAGTACCAAGAAAAGTGGCTCTGTGGCTTGGACAACATCAAGTTTTAATGCTGTGAGGTTGCTTTGAGTGTGAAAGCGAGTCTATATGCTTAGCTGGGCATCTGTCCAGCCATTTAATTCATGAAGTGGCCTTCTCTCTACTTCGGGTGAGGTGCTCTAGTGACTTGGTTGGCACAGGATGTGTGCCGTTGCAACCAAAAAGTTCCAGTTGTTTGAGACTTGATTTTTTGCCTTTGAATAGCAATTGAAACACTTCTCCTATTAAATAACCTTCTGTACATTCCTCTCACCACAGTGCTGTGCTATTGAACAAAGTAAACCAATGACATCATTTGACGAGTTAAAGGTACTCAGCACCAAACCATTCAGGAAATACTCAGACTATTGCAGAATCAGGCCCCTAATTACAAACTTATGTGCAGTGTTCTGGTTCATTTCTGTTACCGATCTCCCATTTCAGTGGCAAACTTTTTTTTTCTCAGTAATCCACCTCTGTGACTAAATATTCTCCAAGGAAAAATATGGCTACTGCATAATGTGAACCAAGGTTCCATTGTTGAATTTCACATGCAACTAATAGTATAAGGTTGTGACAGAAGTAACGTCTGTCTTGTAAATGTTACTGTTGTCTCTATCTATTAGGAAAAATAGATTAAAAACTCATTTTATGCTACTCTGCAGCATAACGGGCCTGACACTTTAGAGATCAAAAAGCAGCCTTTTGGGTTGTTTTCTTGCACAGAAAACAAGCCTTTTGATGGTTAGACACAATATTCTTTTTTTACTAAAATTCTGGATAAAATGATTGCCAGACTGTTGGTACTTTTACAGGACAGTTTCTAAAGAAGCATAAGAGACTGACACAAATTTATTTGCAATCTCTAGAATGCCTACCCCAGAAGTTAGAAATGCTGTGTAACTAAATAATATGAATTTTAAAATAGGTCACTAATGCATTATAAGTTTGATGTAGGAAGATAGAGCTATTACTAAATTATTTTCAACTAGTCAAACAGCAGTTTTTCTTTGGGACCAACCAGCAATGGAACTGTGACTCTCCTCTTGGCTTCCTTCAGAACTGTACGAGCCCTATCTCTTGCAGACTGTGATTTCTGGTGTAAATCTGCTAGTCTGTGCACCGAACAGAACAACCAAAGGCTCTGTACATTCTCCATGCAATCCTGGTCCCATTTAACGAATGCGCTGGATGCTGTCTAAAGGTAGGTGATATGACTAGAGATACAGAGAACTGTGGCCTGTTGTAATGTCTGTACAAGTAAAGAAGAGGCTTGTCTCTTGCAGTGCTGTATTTGCCTCTATAAAACTGGTATTTACATACCTTTTAAGGCTTATTTAAGCAGTTGAAATCTTTAGCAATCACTGTAGAAAACTGTGAACATGGTTAGTCCATACATCTATTTGATTGTACTTCGATACCTCTTAAACTCCACCAAATTGTTTGTTATATGCTTTTCCAAAAAGTAGTCCATTATTGTGTATGTATGTATTTATTTTTTAAGAGCTTGCATAGTGGGCTTGATTCATGTGGAGGCTGCATTTGATTCTGTTAATGTGAATAATAGAAACGGAGTGTTCTGTGGTTAAAAATAATATTTGAAAACTACATATTCTTATCTCTTTTCCAATTTGCTAGCTCTTCTGTAAACAAATATTTAGAACTGCTAGTACTAGAAATATATACTCCTGCTACTCACATTTTACCTATAGTCAGAATGAAGGAAATACTTCAGCTAAAGGCTCCAACCAAGATGGTGCAAATATCGATACTTCAGTTCCTGTCACATGCTGTTGAAGTACCAATGGCTCTGCATATATGTCGCAATACAGATGGCTCTGCTACAAGTCTTACAGCAGCTGAAGAAAGCATGGCTTCAAGAATGCTTTTAGCTATGTTGTCCCTACTATGTCCTCTGTCATGATTCTTGAAGGCTGCTACAAAATACTGCACAAAAAATTTATCCTGAATCCTTTCCTTGACACTGATTATTCAAGCTCCTGTTGGAAACTGTTAGAAGATCCAAATTTTTATATTCTGTCTTCCATAATGACATGTGATTTTGCTACATTTATAAACACAAAAAGAAGGACACAACCCTTCCTCTGGTTCAGTCTATCCCATGCTGCCTGTTTTGAGGAATGGAAAACTTGCAATTGACAGTGGTTTATATTTTTATAATGTTATTGCTTTATTAAGTATTTTTAGAGAAAGAAAAATATCTCTGAAAGTAATTAAAAATGTGTTTTGGCAACTCTTTAGAAAAGTAGAAAATATTTCAGAGGTAGATTCTAATTCATGAAACAGATTCATCCTTTTTTGCCTTGTAGTTTTGAGTCCAGTCAGTTCCTACTGCTAAAAGTAAACAGAGTAACTCAGAAAAGCTTTCTTGTCTTTTGTTAGTTTACTAGGAAAGAAGGTCTGTCTGGCTTCTGTCTTTTTATTCTCTGCATTGTTTACCTGTCAGGATGAAATAACTTCATTTAGCTATACCACATTTCAAATCAAATATTGTGTCACATTGCTTGGCAAATGTTAGGTCAATTATTTTCCGGGGTGCAGTGCCTACTTGATATGCATCTGTCTATTGTTCTAGAAAATCTTTCATTTTAATTTAGGAACTCTGTATCTAAAAGGGTTACCCTCACTGCTCCCTTTCATTAAAATTGCTTATGGCCATGGACATTGAACAGCCTGTTTTCCTGCATGATAGTTGTGTTTTGCTGGTGAACCAACAGTCTGTAGCACTTTGTATCTCTCACTTAAGCTTCAGAGTTTCTGCAAACGAGCCATAAAAAAACCCGTAACAGGAATATGTGGCAAGATCACACTTACACACATGTGAAGCTAAGCTTCAGAGCTACCCCTCTGCTCCAGCAAATATCCCACCTAATATAAGACACTTCTGCTGTTACCCAGCTGCTTGCAAGCTACCTTTAAAAATTACCTTTTTTATTGTCATAGAAGCCTTGCATTTAAATCCCAGTAAAATGCCAATCTGTTGAGGCTACAGGGTTCAAGTTTATTCACCTTCATAATAAGCCCATAGGTATTCTAAATAAACTTTCAGGTAAAAACACTGAACACATATTTTTGTCTGATAGGCCATTTTTAGATAATGATAACTATATTGCTACATAGTAGGACTCTAATTTAATAACATTACACCTTGATCTAGTTACCTATCTCTACTTGCTCCTTTGAGTGCACAAAAGGTCTAAATTTAAATGTTAGATTTTCTGGTATTTCTCTGTATTAAAGGCCTAGAGAAAAAACTAGACCAGAAATTTTTATTTAACATATTTGGGTCTTTTTACACATAGACTAGCAAGTTAAAGATGATTTTTAAGTCACATGTTAGTTCAAATCAAAGGGGAACAAAATGGTATTATTGTCAAATTTAAATCTCATGTAAGTCCTGCTAGTCTTTCTGGCTTGTTATTTAATAAGTAGGTAGGGGTTTGCATTTCTGCAGTGTCTTTCATCCCAGAGAAATTAACAAAACTGGATTAATACACACAACAAGCTCTTGAATTTAGCAGCTGCTACTGAGAGCTTTGATAGGAGAGTGTGAGTGCAGTTAAAATAGAAGGATTAACTCTTGCACCAAATAGAGCATCCCTTTACAAACTGAATGCACAAAGATCCTAACTCATAAAGTATAATTAAAAATGCTGCAAGTCATAAGGTTAAAGGACTAAATTTACTGAGTATCCTTTGATGTGACAGCCCAGGTTTTATATATTTCATCCTGGATTGTATCCAGTGTCAAAGTGCGCTTACATGGAACAGTATATCTTATAACTGAGCTAAAACTCTTGTTGTCTAAAATACAAACCAACAATATATAATTTTGGAAAAAAAGATAGCGAGGCCAAGAAGGGATGAAAAGAACAAACTGGAATACAGGAATAAACAGATGTAGCAAAACCAATGAAAATGTCAGCATTTTCCTGAAGTGATCATGCTGAAGGTCCAATGACCTCTCAAGCAGCTAGTATGACCTTTGTGTGTGCATATGCATTGTCCAGACTCACCTAAATACAGATCTGGAATGAAATTTTCCATTATGAATCTTGCTTGGTTTCCCCACATGTGAAAATAGGCAGATCTTAACTGTGTACAATTCTGTCTAGGAGGCTCCTGGGACACTTTAGAGCATAAATAATACTTTTATCTGAAAATGATCCAAGTTCAGACAGCTGTGTGTAAAGGCTCCCAGCCTATTCCTAAGAGAGGAACAAAAGTAAGAGTAGATTCTTGTGATTTATTAGTGATACTGTTAGTAAATTCCAGGTCAGAGCAATAAGAGATGGTATATATTTTAGAAGTTATAGGCTGGGGCACATAGGTAAGAAAACTGTTCAGGATGAAACAGTAAACAGCTTTATTACAGCTATGAATCTCACTCAACGATAGCCGATGTATGGCCACAGAAGTTGTTTTTAAGAGTCAGAGTGCTGGACACTAGCTAGGAATGATCCTCAGCTATTTTCAAGAAATTCCACGGCTGTTTGATTTCCATGTAAACAACTCATTAAAGATGAATTTCAAGACTGTAGCTTTTACGATACCTCAAGACAGACAAAATTCAGAGCCTTTGATGTCTACAGCACAGTTCTGCTGGGACTAACAATGGCAGAAAATTGAAATTGTGGTACAGAATTAGATAAAGTAATATGCCTTAGCTTTACTGCGGTATACTTTTTCCTTTAACCCCTGCAGAAGATGCTGTCTATTTATTTTCTGCTGTTACCCTTGCCCAACAGAGCAGAAACATCTAGCTTAGCACTGCAGGACAATCCAAAATGGTGCAAGTCTTCATTATTTGAGCTTTGGGAATGAGTCCATATGTTTTGATTTTCAAGGAAAAATGTGCCAATACATCTACAACAATAAGCACTTTAGATGAAACTCTGCTCATCCCTTTACTTTACCTTCTAAACCTGGTAGGGGTGTTGCAGACATATGGAAGGCCCATTTCCCATATTGCCTGGCTAGCACATCTGTAAAGTGCCTTGGAAATAGCACCTTTCAATGTATTTTAGTATTCCTTGTTCTCTCTGCAGAGGCTGCCAGCCAGTCTACAAGTAATGCCAGCTGAGGATGCTGCATTTTTGGTAGTTTTTGCTTGTCTCCATACACAAAAGTACTTGTGCATTGATTTGTTTATATTTTGCTATGTCAAGCATGTAACAAGTCATGCCATTGTAATGGAACGAAGATGTCACCTTTGTTTCTCACCTGCAAGAAGTTGCTGCCTTAGATAAATGAGGCTTTCTGTTCCTTCTGTTTTGACTTAGATGGTCTTCGGCTGGAAGGCTGCTGTACAGGATGAAACCACAGAACTCTTGTTTTCAGCTAAAAAGAAAACATTTCCATGAATAGATGAGACTCGTACCCTCAGGGTCACTGTTTTGGCAAAGAATGCTTTGAAAGAACTATGCTTATTCTAAAAGAAATTACAGGAAATGTATAACTTTATTATATTTCTTACATACTGACATTTAAAAAACATAACCTTTGAAAAAAAGAGACTTTAAGAATATCCTGAACTGGAAGAGAACTTAACCATAGTTTGGAAAGAACAAAATCAAAGAGATTTGAACCACTAAAGTAGAAAGACACAAAAGAAGGCAAAGCTAAAAATAGCTCTGGCAGCACCCCGTGTGCGGATTTTGTGGGACATAGGGCCTTCTGAACACACCTTTTGGAAGGCAGCTGAAGCTTCTGTCACTTTCCAACATTCATCCTTTAGCTCAGAGATACTACAGACCAGTAAAGTATTTCCTTCAAGACAGTTTCTGAGCCAATTTGTCCTCTTTGTCTGGTGCTGAAAATGTTCTATCTAGTCTGTACTGCCTGGTTTGGTATTACATTTTTGACTTCTAAACTAGATTTTTCAGTCTGCAGTCTGATCACTTTAGCAGAGCTTATTTTGTGAAACTGGCATTTTTATGTCTCTTTTGGGCAGCAGAATTTTTCACTTCCTAGACTCTGAACTGCCCTCAAAGCGTCCTTTGAGTGTTCCAGGCAGTGAAAGCATGAGGATCAATTTATTTTTTGACTAATATTAAATAATCAACTTTATAGAAAATACTTAAAATAAGTGAGAATATTTCTCTCTGCAAACTATATGAAAAAATATTTATATCCTTTTCCTAACCTTCATGTACTTGTCAGCTGGCCACATGGTCAGCTAAGGACAGGGACTAGCCATTTGTGAAGTTTTTTCTGTATATGTGTACTTGTGTGCATGCACAAATGTGTATTTATGTCTTTATATCTGTGTAAGTATATAGAAACATATTTACCATCTCTCCTTATAGTAAATCTCAAAGTGCATTACAAGGTTTAGGTCCTTTCCTTTTCTGCTGAATCTGCAGCCTCACTAAGACTTTTACCAATGTCTGTACAAGTAGAATAAGACAGAGCAGTTAGTTTTGAGAGCACGAGATTAATTATACTTAGAACAGTCACATAACACATACCTTTTATATAGCACATGAATGCATGTGCACTTTGCATCTTACGGCAGTACAAAACTTTGGCCTCGTCTGTGAAGCAGATATGTCATTGGAAGTTTTTGGAGAGTCTTCTTTCCTTTGGGACAACATTACTTATGATCTGTATTTCATCTACATTTACTTCAAAGATTCTGCTTTTTAGTTCCTTCAGAGATCATTCTTAATGCTTCTGTCAGATGCTGAGGTCAATTCAGTGTGTGCTGGGGAAGCAAGATTTTGGAACTGCAATCTGCTGTTGCACCTGAAAGGAGAATTTTATTTCAGCTGAAGAGCTTGTCAGTGCCAGTGAAAAACAGGTTTGTGAAATAATATCACTCGCACCTATATCTATTCTTTAATGGTTAGAATGTAATTTAAGCTGAAAGTAATGTCAAAATTATCAGCAACTTTTCTCCATCAGCCAGGGAGAGACTCATTCCCTGTCGATAGCTTTCTCAGTTTTGTTGGCTTTGTACAGGTGTGCATGAAAGACGTATTCTTTAGCCTTTTCCAAGTTGCATCTTGCAGCCTGATTTATAAATGGGATAATTTTTCTCCATGTAAATTCACTAGTGCAAAGGCAGTGCATCCACAAAATAAGTGGAATTATCATTGTTAGAAATGCCTCTCTACTATGACTACCTGAAACAGAGAAAAGTCAGTTCCAAGTTTTCCTTAAGATAAAGCTTAATGCTACCCTAGTTGCTTGTGTATATCTTCACTGAGTGAAAATAAGCTTTACTAGATAATTTTGGTCAAAATGCAAGAGATATTCTTTTATACTAGCTGTAATAGTTTTTTTGAAGTGACTGGCTGAAAATAATTAAGATTTTTATTCTAACTAAAAGCATTAAAAAAATTTTATATGTATAACATTTAAAAACTAAGATTCTTGTTCACACTAAATAGTTTAGTTTTGTCTACCAAGGCTCAGTCATACCAGGTAAATAGATTCATCTGTATGCATCTGTGCAAACTCAAGTACACAGAGAGTTCTCATAACACTCCTTTCTGATAAGCCATGCGCCACGATCTCAAGACCATTTCTTAACAACAATAGGCAGGCATTCAGCCTTTGTTCTTCCTGCAAGTTTATTGCATGCTTATTGGTGGCCAGACTTGGCTCCCTAGGGGATTCTGCTCTTCCTAGGTGAGTGTCTGAGTAAAAATCTATCTCCACTGTGACACTTGAGCTGTGTAGTAAAAAACACTCACTGGGAAATTATATCTTTTCCTAATGCATCCTTGGGAATTTAGCATTGTTGTGAAACTATCTGAGAAACCGTGGTAATGGAAATGTTAACAGAAGCCAGACAGCAGTGTTTAGAGAGCTATTACGAACTTTAGCTTCTGTTCACACAGTTCTCAGAAAAAACAAAACTTTCAGTTGCTGAAACTGCAGTCTGAAGGGGGTGAATGTTTACCAGATTCTTTGCTGCCAGCCAAAAAATCCACAGAAAGCATATTCCATCATATGTTTACATAGCAAATCACATCCACATACAAATGCTTTCATCAGTTGAACTCCACTGGAGACGCTCAGCTGAAATGGTTTGTGCTAAAGCATAGTGAAGTCAGTGGAAATTTTCACATGGACTACAGCAGGCTTTCTTTCAAGTAAGGTTCTAACTCCACCTTTTAGCAGTTAAGTTAGAGAAGTAACTCCATAAGTCATAAGCTCACAGCACACTGTGATCCGTGCTAGACCCAGCCTCGTGACAGGATTATTCATTATTATGCTGCAGTAAAATAGTGAATATTGCACACTTTCTGTAGATAAAATCTTATGAAATTTGCATTCCCTGTAGAATAAGCCTATGCATACCTAAACTACTTCATAGACATGAAAATTCCTCTTTATATGCACTAATTCTCCTGCTTAGAAAGGGTGGTTTGAGTTAGCTTCAAAGGACATACAGATTATTAACCAGGCCTGTGGCAATTTCTTTTATAAAGACTTTTTTTCAAGTCTACTGTACAAGGGAAAACAGTGTCAATGGTTAGGGTAAGTAATGTCCTGCAGTTGAGCTCCTATGTCTCTTCTACATTTTTGTTGATTCTGGTTTGGTACGGCAATTTGAACAAGGAAATTTCTTCATCTGATAGTGAAAAGCAGCCTCTGTACAGTCCTGTGATGTGTATTTCTTGCATTTCTTTGTAGGGAACTTGAAAATTTAGGGGTTTTTCCAATTTGAGCCATGAGTATTTTGCTACATGAAGGTGATGAAAGCCAAGTTTCGAGGAGTGAGTACATTATTATTAGATGGGATCGCTGAGGACTGACATCGTAAGTCAACAAATGGTAGAATCATAGAAAGGTTTGGATTGGAAGACACCTCTAAAGATAATCTAGTTCCACCCCACTTTCCATGGCCAGGGACATCTTCCACTAGGCCACGTTGCTCAAAGCCCCATCCAACCTATCCTTGAACACTTCCAGGGACAGGGCATCCACAGCTGCTCTGGGCAGCCTGTTCCAATGTATGTCATACATATCCTTCTCTCTGATGACTGAATGGGTAAACACAGATTGCTTGGACATGAAGATCAACGCATCTATGGCAGTTCAGACAACGGCAAGTTAACAGAAATTGTTGAGAGCTGTTGGCTGACCTAGACAGCCAGTGGTGTTACTAGGCTACCATCTATTCACTGATCCTGTTATTCAGTCTTTCTCACTGTGTCTCTGGAAATTCACATCTTCATGACCTGTCAGGGCAATGCATAAAGAAATATAAGTTCATATCCAAAGGGTCAGGGAAGACTGAGGAGGGCAATGAAAAATGCTTTTGTTTCCTGAAGTATTTGTGAGATTTTAAAAGATTTTTTTAATCTTTAAAGATTAGCAAAAATCCATTGTAGGAACTTCTGAGAATAAAAGATTCTGTGTTTTTTGCAGCTGGCTCAAATTAAATGATGTGTTTCATTTAAACAGCTTATCTTTTGAACATATGAGTAATTCAAATTCAGACAAAGGATGACATAGTCGCAGAGTGTTTCTGTATATAAAGTTGTAAATTCTTCTAGGTTTAAAAGACAGACAGAACATGACTTCAGAAAAACAGTCTGCTAACGGGCTTCTTGGAGCTGAACTTTGCTCGCAGCATGCTCTAGGGAACATGATGACACACAGTGACCTTAGTCACAGAGAAACACAGAATACATTTTCTCAAAACAAGAAATAGTGGTAGCTCTGCTGTCAGTTTCTATAAATCTGGGAACAGAAGCTGTGAACCAACCTTCTGTCAAAACAATCTCCTAATAAGCCACCAAGTGCATGGTTTTTGTTATTCTATTTCAAATGTTCACTTAACTTTTTATGAAAATAGACACTGTACTTGGACTTTCTGTACACCTCCATTTTCTGTTCCATATAATTTTTCTTCAAAGCATGAACACTAAATTATAAACTAAACTTTTACCTCACAGCATAGGTGAAATTAAGGATAGAATTGAATCCAAAACCTGTGTTCAAAATGCCCTGAAACTGAAATCATAAATTAAAACCAGATCAAATTTTATAAGATGGCTTTCTTTTTTGTTAAATTTATCTTGTTTGAATATCTGCTTTTTTTCAGTATTTTAAGTCAAGTTGGGTGCTGGATTTAAAAACTCTTAGTCCACATCTGAGTTTTGTCACTGACCTACCACAGGGTGGAATGTCAGTTCAGATATTTCAATCAGGTTCAGAGTTGTCTTAAAAATCTCTAATTCATGTCTTTTGCACTCAGAGAGCAGTTTAGATAGGAGATCACTTCCTAAAAAGGTTGTTGGGGAAACAAAACACATTGTATAACAGGATTAGGATCACTTTGAAAGTTTGAGCTGCTAGTGGTTACTTAAAAATAACCTTGTGGACTTGTAATTGAAAACTCCAGTTGTATTTTTAACAGTAGGTGTTGCTGTAGGAAAAGAGAACAAAGCACGCAAAGCAAACTGAATTCACAGGAATGGCACATAAGTGAAGAAAAAGGGCAGCCAGAATGCTTTGCTTAGAACTACTTAAAAAAACTCTATTCACAGTTTTTGTGATTTAAAATTTGACGTTATCGCCTTTTCTCAGTCAGTTCTGATGAACTGCTTGTTAAAAACAGTTAGATAATTTAGCATTTTGAATATTTTGTCTAATTATAAAATTACCACTCAAAATTAAACCTTCCTCCTCTCATTGAAATTTATATTAATATTCTGTCTGCATGAAAACTGAATCATAGACATATATACACTTCTAAATACCACTGCCTGGCTAGTATTTCAGCCTGAAGATGTGGACAGATCAGAACAAAATGCAGGATTTATATTAAGTAAATATGGTGCACAGCTTACTTTTGTGTCTAGATAGCAGATACTACTGGCAGGGCTCAGAAAGTCACTGTAGGTACCCATTTGGCATGTTGGCTTAGCAGACAGATGTGGCTGGGAGATGCTATCACTTTCCAGCATAAGTCATTTGTGTTGCAGTGGTTCCAGACCCTGAGCAGAGAGAACTCTGTGTGCACATAGTGTACACACACAAAAAGCCCTGTTTGTCCTGGTCTGCGCTTGATCCTGAGGTACTGAGCAGCAGCAGACCATAGGAGAAAAATAAACACGTTTGTTAAATTTTTGATCTGGAAGTGATTAGAGGGATTGCTAGGAGACTACGGTGGAAGTGTGTTTGGCTGAACAAGGAGGGGAAAGAAGTCACCGCCGTGCTTGTGCCAAGTGTTACCTGGTGTGAGAGCATGCTCTGCTCCAGCCACTGGGAGGACAGGTCCTCTTTCAACCTGGGCTTTTTCTTTAAAGTTTTCTCCTCCCTCACTTATAGTACAGTTCAGAACTTCAGGATAAAAAACCTGTTGCCTTCTGATGTTCAGCAGGTTTGGGTGAAGGATATGTGCTGTAAAACAGGTTTGTGGAAGAGCGCTGTGTGAGTGAGCACAGCTGACAACTTGCTGAAAGCCCAGGGGCTAGGCTTTCCTTGTATATTGCGCTCAGCCTATACTGTCATTAGTATTCCAACTATCTGCTTATGGGGAAGAACAGAGGGATTCTCCACTTCTCACTCTGTGGAGGCAATAGAAGTCGAGATCTCAGATGTTATTTCTTACTTAATAACATTGTGATACAATGAGAGTTCTTGGTTTGATGGCATAAAGAATTCACTGAAATATGAAAGCCTTATAGAAAAAGCAATGATTGGAAGTGAACCAAGATGCCTTATAAGGATATAATTGTAAACACCAGAGCCTCAATCTGCTCCTGGATCAGACTGTTAGGTCCAGCTGACTCTGCCGAACTGGAGCAGTGACTCAGTACTAAGTTAGAGATTCCAAGGATTTCATCAGGTTAATAAAAATTTACGAATATAGCAGAAAGATGCCTTCTTTGATACATCTAATTGGAGATTTAAGCAGTGATGTCTGTTGAGGAATAGTCGGAGATTATGAAGTGTAAATTGCAGCATATTGAGAAGTCATTTGAAGGTCTCTTTATGGTCTGAGAGATTGACTATGCTGAGAAGTTACTGATGTAAGGTCATTTTGTACCAATCCTAACAGAGGCAAAAGAGTTTGAGCTATGCTTAAAACTGTATAAAGTTTATATATATGATGTTCACAGTCCAAAATAAGTGAGTCAATGAATCAGTTCATTGTATGAGAATACTTTCTGGTCTCTCTAACCCATACTATTTAAATTTATAGAAGTGAGAGGGTTTAATGGTTTAATTACAAGTTCTTTTCTTCATAGTTTGGGTGCTATTAAGGTATGAGCTATTGTTCTTGGAAGAAATCACAAAAAATATTTTTTAAAAAGTGTAATTTATTGGAAAGTGAAAGAGAGCCAAGTCCCCACCCATGGAGCAAACTATAATAGGACTGGCAGATTAACAATGAAAGATCTCATCAGTTAGATTTGTAATGATATTGATAGCAGAAAGGATCAACAAGTGTTGAATACTAACAAATATTCTGGTGAAAGGGTGAAAGATATGACGAGCATTTGTGAATGGGATTGAATTCTTATCCTAACATTCCTTGGGTCTGTTCCTTCAAAGGTATCTTGGCACGCACATGGTAGAGGAAAAAAGATCTTTTCTCCTTTATATCTTTACAGTATGCAACCGGTACCTACCTGGTGCTGCTCACAGCACCGCAGATTGCCACTTGTTCTGCACAGGCAGCAGCATCCTCCTGTCATGCACTCTGCTCAGGGGAGCAGCAGCTCTAGCCAAGGTGCAGAGCAAAGCTGCCTCTTGCTTCTCAGAGTTTTTGTTCAGGCAACACTAGGAGACATGATGAAGTAGAAACATAGAAAAGAGTAGAAAGCTAGCATCACACGTCAATTGTTAGCATTAGCACCTCAAAGATTTGATTTAATATTGCATACCTTTAGATATTACTCCTTCATTGTCTGAGGTTATACTCCACAACGTCTGCTACCATAAAGACATGTAGATAGAGTAAGAGGGAACTTACTCTTTGAGTTCAACTCTTTGAGTTAAAATACATAAAAATTGTTTTCAAATGAAGGAACAAGATTTTGTTTTGTCTTTACTGAATACATGCAGTCCTCATTTATTCTAAATTTTGGCCAAGTGTAAAAGAATGGAGACTAGCATAAAGTCTGACTGAGCTGACAGATAATGACTGCAAGCCTACAGTAAAGATCCTTGTTCCAGTGATTTTCTCCCGATATATTTTAAATATTGCATATGGAAACCAATGTTTTGCACTCATTAACAGCTCTGTTACATGTCAGCCTTTGCTTGCAGCTTGTTTTTTTTTCAACAATGCAGTTGGACTGTGGCGCTATTGATAGGGTCAAACTTCAGGACATTCTCAAGTTCAGCTGAATCATTTACATCACACCTGCCTTGGAGTAAAATTGGGAATTACTACTAGATGCTGCAGAATGAGGTGCCTTCTCCATCATTGGCTCTCCTAAGCCAGGTTCTTCTGCAATAAATTTGGAACACCGCCATGAGCCCCAACATTTGATCACAGGCAATTTACCACAACAGTCCTGGAATCCCTTGCTCCTGGCTCTTGACTTCCGGTCTTTGTAAGTTTTTGGTTTGCTGTACCTCGGAAAACAGACCATGCCTGGAAGGGAACACAAGACAGAAATACCTATCAGAAAGACTCGGTTTTGCGTAATGTAGATAAATTAGAGTACATTCCCATGTTATGCTTGATTTTAGAAGCAGAATATGGGCACCAGTGCTGTGGGTTGCAAGATATACTTGAAAAGATTGCTCAAGGTTTTACTCCTGTGTCTACTCTATCTTTTGAGAAAATCTTGTAGTTAGTTTTCATATAAAATCACACACAAGTATACACAAATCACATTTTGATGACTGTCTTAAAAGATAGAACTTATGGGTCCCTTCCAACTTGAGATATTCTATGATTCTATGATTATAATCTTCTGGAATCCAAATGAGCTGTGTTTGAAAACAGTCTTGTTTGGGAATCCTTATTGCTGGTGCTGTCTATACACGTTGTTAAGGAAACCCTTGTCCCTTTCCAAAACTAGCAGTGGAAGTCAAAATGCAAGCGAGAGAAGAGGAAGAGTAAAAAGACCTGCTGGGATTTCCACAACAGACAAAAGGCAAAGCAGAGAATATCTTCCTTTTACCAAGGCTGTGTGTACTATTGACTCACAAATTCTCTCAAATTCTTCAAGCAGGAGTAGAACAGACAAAGAAGTAAAACTGCTGAGAGACTGAAAGATTACCTTTACAACAATGCTCAGGCCCCATTATGAAAAGTACTATATAGGAACATAAAGAGCCTAAACCTTTTCCCCTCACTGATAATACCAATTCGTGAATTTAAAAGAACTGATTTTTGTTACTTACTTGACCCTCTTTCCAGTAATAAAATTCACAAGTATATAAAGCTCTTCCATATAAGGATTGGATTCCTTTGAAATTAAATGATATAAAAATATGAAAACAGTCTGCAGTTGAATCATACTTATTTTTTTTAATATAGGTTTATTCAGCAAATTGGCTACTAGTTGAGGGCAATGGTTTCCATACTATGATTTGTGGTGTATTCAAAACAGATGGAAGCATCTCAAAGCCTGCTTTGTCCAAAGCCAAGAACATTTTTCGGCAAGAAGTCTGAACTTGTTGCCACATAAACAAAATGAGTGATTTAACTTAGTGTCTACATATTTTGGATTGGCAAAAACTGCTGCAAAAAAGTAAAGCCAGAGAGCAGACTCTACAAAAATAGGAAAAGACAGAGCAAGAAAAAGAGAGAGATACACACACATATGCGTGCACCATGCACAAACACACCCTTTCTGGCAGCTGTTAGACCTGAAGTGTTTGTGTTGTGAGATTCTAAACAAGTAACAGGGTGTTTTGGTCCATCTGGAAAATTTCTTACACATTTTGTTCCCTGAGTTTAGGCACCCGCATCAATATTGAAGAAAGCATATTTGTATGCTTTCTATTGGCTGTCCCTAAAAATAAAATTAAACCTTACATTTTCTTCAGGTTTGTTTATAATGTAGATATTCAGCAAGATGCCTTCCAAGAAACCAAATGTGTCCTAAAACTATGAAATGTAGAAAGGTAAAGAGAGTAGATAATAATCTTGACAGCTGTATATGTGTATACTTGTGTGGAAGGGGTCAAAGATTTGATTTTGGACTAAGACTCATGTGCTGAGCTCTTTGGTCCTGAACTTTTCTAGATGATTTTGTTGTAGAGACTATCATTGGGTATTTCCCAACCTACAGTTTCTGTATACATTGAAGTTCTGTCCTGGAAGTGCTCATGGAAGTAGACTGAGCATGGGAGTAGACAGAGAAAGCTGTGCATAATTCTGCCTCTGTCATTGATGTCTTTTGGTGTTTTTGGTGTTGCTGAGCTGTATAGGTGCAACTCTCCAATTTTCTTCCCTTTTCTAGGGTAGTGTGTCTAGTTAAATTGTACATCGGACCATTTGCTTAAATGTCTTCTAACCTTGCTTAGCTGTTGCTCCAGTTGTTCCTACAGCAGAAGTGATGACGGTGACATGAAATGAGAAATTATTATGAAAAATGTCAGACATGGCATCATGTAAATATAAACCGATGCATTTTGTTTCAAATGCATTTCAAAGCCTATAGGTGAACAATGCAAGATTCAAGAAAGTCAGTTCCAAATCTCATTGACAAAATCATAATAAATTTCTGATTAAAAAAATCTAGGACAATTCAGGAGTGCTGTTGTTTGGTTGTCCTATATTCTTAACTAAAGAATTATTTTTTACTATAGATCTCACAATTTGAGGACTGTGGAGCACACAATGAAGCTGCTGGTACATTTGTGAACAAGCAAAAATGTTTTTTTTTTTCAGAGAATGAATAAATAGATTAAGTAACCCATAAATAATTTGGAAGCAGAACTATTCTAGATCCAGAAAAAAGGAAAGACTTATTAATTTCTGATAGCAGATATTAAACTGCAAAAATTCTAGCCATGTCAGGAAAGGTGAGGTCTAATTTGGACATCTTAATCAGACATGCAATAGCATTTATCTGCAGTGAGAACATGGTGAAAGATTATTCAGAACTGGTTCAGTCGTGGTGAACTTAATTAAATAGCCAAGACCACCTATTAGAGAGAAAGCTCAATGCTTGGTTTTGATAAGAAATAGGGCAATTAATGGCACCATGAGTGGTAATTGAATTTGTACCACTGACAAGATTTTAGGGGATTGTGACAAATGGTCTCCAGAACAGGATCTGACAGGATCTGTCTGACCTCTGCAAGAGCCATCTGTAAGAGACAGCAGCTACGGAGGCACTATGAAAAAGGTCCAGGACTCCCTGCCACACATTAAGCTGGTGATGGACACATGCCCAAGCAGCATTTTGATTCTGTGTTGCAGTCAGATGCAGTTGCACATCCCATTATTCACAGCCTTGGATTTCCTTCAGAACTAAGTCTAGATTTGCAGCAGAGAAAATCTTCATTTCAGTCTGGACAGGCACCTGATTTGGACAGATGGGGAAGTGATATGCTGAGATGCACAGCAGAGTGCCATTGCTCTGCATTTTAGACAGCATATGAGAGGCAGAAATTGGAAGAAATAAAGCAGTTACGTGGGCAATGAAATCTGCTAACTAAGAAAACCTTTGATTGAGAAAAAACTAAATGGAGCATGTATCTGGCACAACACCAATGACATATTTAAATAGTTTTTTGTCACAATTATCAGCACTTCTTTTCAGGACCATTTTTGATTGTTATACCTATGGAATTCTGAGCCTACCTACCTTCATGGTTTTCTTCTATGAATGAGATGCATTTTCTGTGGAATGGGGGTATTGAGATGTAGTCGTGACTGTCCCACAAGTCTTTCACTATTTCATATTTGTTGGCTAAGTAGATCAGGAAAAGACTGCAGAGGATAAATTCAGACTGTGGGGTTCAGTTTGAATCAGTGTTTTTTTGACTTCATATGACTCCTTCTTTTATCTGCTAGCATTTTGTTAGCAAAAAGAGGCCATTTTTTTTTCTTTTGTGTAGCTCTATTAAAGCCAGTGAGCTCAGAAATATGGATTTCTGTGACTGCACTTTCTGGAAATGTCCCAGATGATTAGAAAGCAATCTTTGAATGTCATGGAATGAAAAGAAGCTATCAAAATTCCTGGGATTTTCATTTGATTTGCCAAAAAATATTCATCAAACATGCATTTGTAGAAAACGTGTCTTTCTCAGTAATCTAGTCTCTTCTAGAATATAAGGTAATGAAACATATGCCAATAGATTAACAAGCACAATGGCAATTCAGTGTGATTTAGCGACTGAGAAGGTGGTAACACTTCATGTTTGTAACAAACAGTTGAGGAAGCACCACAGGAGCCCTAAACTCATATTTAAAAACTAATGTGCAGGAGGTTTTATACTTTAATTCTGGATCAGTCACAGTAAAATAGATAATGTATCTTTAGAATGATGATAATTTCATTTTATTGAGATCCATTATTTTGTTAGACATTAGCTCAAAACTTTAGTAAAATTTGCAGTTCATTTAATAGATATGAAGGTAATAAATTCTTCAGAATACACTACAGCTTTGAAGGGTTATGCCAGTACTTTCTACAAAGAGGAGATGGGAAGGAATAGGGGTATATAACTTTTCTCCTCATCCTTATATTTTTGATGTTCAAAATGATACTTTTAAAGTAGCTGCATATGAAGCCTGTATATGAAGATTTGTGATTTTAAGCTGCATTCCATTTATATTAGGTCCTCTGTTTGTAGATTTCTGACATATCTAATTTTAAAAGTGCTTTACTAATACTATATTTAAAATCAAAACCAAAAACAGGAGCCTTTTAAGGATTCTTTTACTTTGTGCTCCTTGTTGGATTTTTGTGGTTAGAGAACCACATTTTTGTTTCAAATCCAACAGCTCTGTTATGAGAACAAAACCTAATGATGGGGGAAAATCTTGCCGAGAGATGATCCCTAGTGTCTATCAAATGGAAGAACTTATAGTGAAATACTGCTTGACTGATTCCAGGCTTTAGCTTCATATGCTAAAGAAAATTGAGAATTTGCAATCCAGAAGAAGCTAAACTGTATTAAGGATTTTAACACTACATCATTGGAGAAGTACTTAGTTTCAAATGGTTTAACTCTATGTAGGTGGTCCATACTCACAAATTTTTTTGTTTAATTTTGACACAGATCTCAAAGATGTGTCAGAGATCCCTGAAGAGCAGTAAATCTGGAGTCTAAGATTTCAACCACAGTGAAAGGTGAGAGTCAGTGAAGCTGATCAGCTTATTAGCTACTAAGCCTTGGTACCTTGTGGTTTTCCTTACGTTGGTGCCTTTAGGATTAAAAATATAGGCCCTTTGTAATAGTAATGATTTTGAAAGTAACCACTTAGTAGTCATTAAAAATTGTGATTCCCAACCAGAACTGGCCTAGTGCTTCTCAGCAATGTAGAAAAACATTAATTTTGCTGTCTCAGGGGAGGGTCCTGCCACAGGAAGTGTGGGGACAGATGTCCAGGAAGTCTGTTATAGAGAAAGACCTTGGAGAGCAGGGATTGCTGGTCCCACTGCCATGGGAAGGATGGTCAGACAGCTGCTGCTTGTGGGGACCACTCCACACCACAGAAGGAGCTTTCGCCAAACCAGCACTGGTTTGGAAGCTGCCAGACTGGTTTTCCACACCTTAGGTGTGGGTAACGGAAGCAACCAGGCCAAGGTTACTGATAACAACCCAGAGTCTGCTGTCTTAGAAAACCTTCTGCTGCTCCTGAGCCTACAGTAAGTCTCTATTGATCTGATACAGTCAGTTATTAAGCAGATGAAATCTGAATTATTTAATTGCTTCTTGGCTCTTCACTTGCTGATTATACAATATTTCCTGTAGGAAGCTTACTTTCCTATCAGATTCTCCTTGAACATACCTATGTGTCAGAACTTTACCTGCTTACAGAAATGACTACATTTCTTAGGGCCAAAAATTATCAGTGAGCGATTACTCTCTGATGGGTGACATATATTGTTATATTTGCTCCTGCAGATACAGGATTTCATCTGGATGGACTGAATTTTTACCAGCATCAAAAATCTCCCTGTGAAAAACTGAAACGTATGGATGCCCACTGAATACATCATAATAACACACATTTTTTAAAAGTTTACTTTTGCCTTTGGATTCTGTATGTATTATTTCAAGAGAATCTGTAGTTGATTATGCAGTTGACATCCAGGAATTTCTGCTTCTTATTTTAAATCTGAAATGCTGTCTGTCTCAGTGGTCTGGATAAGTAATTTTTAAATTTTTCTGCACCTTTTTCTGGTTTCATAACATGTCAATCACTCACAGGACTGTGGATAGGATTTGCCAGTGTCAGTAAAGGGTTTTAAAAATAAAGTCAACTATAACATCACAGAGTGTACATCCTAGAGATTGGTTTTGTATTCAGCAAACAGCAACTCTTCAGAGACAGAAAGACCGTACCTGTTAAAATGGTAGCATTGCACCATTGAAGCCAATCTCAGGCAATGGAAAATCCTTGAAGAAGGATTTCTCCTCATCTTGTCTAAGCTTTATGTTGAACACTTGGACCTCCAGGCCAGAGGATGCATGTTGCACAGGGAGAGGCCAGTTCTGAGAAGGGTTGTAAGAAGTCCTGCTAACACCAGATGGCCTGGAAGAATAACTTTATGTAAGGGAATGGAGTATTCTGGTTTGAACAGCCATAACTCTCTGCGCTGAAAACTAGGAGAGTAAGATACAAGATACACAGAATCCTTCTTTCTTCACAAATTCCTTCCTACTTTGTGCTCATTTTGCAGATCATATTTTCAGAACTGCGAATTTCTTGGAAAGAGAGAAGTCACAGAAATCACAGAACTCACACAATATCCTGAGTTGGAAGGGCCCCAGAGGGATCATTGAGCCCAACTGTTAAGCAAATGGCCCATATAGGGATCAAACCCATGAGCCTGGTGTTATTAGCACCATGCTCTACCCAACTGAGAAGTTCATTGTTCAAATGTACATTGAAATATGTGCTTCTCAAATGCTAATAAATAGTCCTTTCCTGAAAGTATATCTACTGTACTGTATCAAACACATATTTCAAACACAGAGATTGCAAAATTATATTTTTAACTAATTGAAATTTCCAGGTGAATAATGAGAGCCAATTGAATGTTAAAAGATGTCCAGGATGCTTAACAGTAATAAGTGCTAATTGAAGAATACCCTCTCGATTTTTTTTGTCTGGTCTAGAAAGTTAACTCTAATACCTGTTTTATTTTTAGACCTTTAGTGTGAAAAAGCTAGGTGACTTAACTGTGATATTTCAACTCAGCCCAAGCTTGAGAATTCTTGATTTTCTTTCCATCTCATATGTTGCCTCAATTAAAGAAATTATGAAAGGAATATGCATATTCTTTGAATTCTAGTGGTTCTTATTTGCAATTGTAAGACAGTATGTGGCAAGCACCAAATCACTTACCAAATAAAGCTTTCCAGCAGGTAAACTGAATCTATTTTATTGGGCAAAGAAGCATGCCATGCAAACCCATTATGAATTGCAGATTTTCATAACTAAGATGCTTGTCTTCCAACACTTTAGAGGTAAGCCTGGTTGGCTATATTGTCTGTTGGCCTTGGTGGTCCACAGTATAATTTTGTAGACACAAAATTTGCACTGTCTCAGAAAAGGGGTCCTTTTTGTTTACCAGGTTTCTAAACACCAGGGCTCAGAAGAGAACCCCTGGACAAAAGGAGCCACCCTACGTTCAAGGAGAGATGATATTCGGAAGTCATTTGCTCAGGGAAGAAACAGGAGGGAGAAAACATCTGTTGACTATTGGGAGGCTTGCCAAGCAAAACAGGAGTTGCGGTTGATAGTTAGGACATGCTAACAAAACCAAGGAAAGTAATAATTGTGTACAGAAGCATACAAGACACATACTACACATAGTTTTCAAAAGATGACCTTCAAGCTAACACAGCTGGAATTTTTCTGAAGGATGGTTACCTATCTTTGCTCTGCATGAAGAAAGTAAATGGAAACTAAACCAGTTTTTCTTAAATATTTTATGCAGAAAAGAAAACTCACTTTGTCAGCTGTTTCTCAGCCTTCCAGATGGTTTGAAATACATATTTGCACTGGAACTAAGGGAGAAAAACTGGTGAGACATAAAAAAATGTACACTTGTATTTCAGATACTGCATAATCACAGCGTAGTCAGGTTTGGAAGGGACCTCTGAAGATCATCAAGTCCAATCCCCTGCCAAGGCAGGATCACCTAGGAGAGGTGACACAGGAACATGTCCAGGTGGGTTTTGTATGTTTCCAGACAGGGAGACTCCATGACCTCCCTGGGCAGCCTGTTCCAGTGCTCTGCCACCCTCAGTATAAAGAAGGGCTACTTTTAATATTTAAGTAGATCTTTTGGTCAAAGAAGGCTGAGTGACCCATTCCTTCACCCTGTTGTTCCACTCTCTTATGGGCAATTACCACAGAAGATACAATGTGGCTGCAATTACTCTTAGCTGATTGTTAAATGCAGTTAATTTAAAATAAAGACAGTGCCTAATGTCCAAAAGGTTAAAGAAAAAGGAAAGTTGGTGAAATAATATAGTGAAACAATATAGAACTTGTTTCTCAATTTCATTTTTTTTCCCTTTTTTCCCTAAAGTATTACTGAGAGAATTCTAATGATTCCTTTCTCTTAAAAAAATCCTCAGGTCACAATCTATTGAGGTGGGGAAAAATAATTATCATGAAATGTAAGTATTAAAATCAATTAAACAAACTGGATGAACTTCCCCGGTGCTGGGTAATACAACAACGGAACCTCATACCTAGGATACGAGCAGCTGCTCACCTCTTTAGTCATGTCTGTCTGGACATCTCATCAGCAGAAAACTCTTCCTTGCCTTTTTTAAACACTCCACCTGTGGTCTCTGATGGTATCAGGAAATGCTGAAGCACAATAAAAATGAAAGTAACAGTCTGTTAAAAAGACTAACATGTAAGTTTAAGGATTTATGATAGACTGGGTCTCCAAAAGTCAGGATGAGTCTCCCATAACTTTCCAAAAAAAATATAGTGAACAAAAGGAAATTAAATGTCATTTCCCCTGAGCTTTAATACTGTTAAGATTTATTATAAATCATCAAGAGCTGAGAAGTATGGCTTTAGTTCCTTGACAGTATTCCTTAATTCCTGTGTCTTCTAGAGCTCTCTAGTATTGATAATACTGAAGTCTGTATACGAATAAAACTTCCTAACTAACTGGAAAGAATTTTCATGAGTTAAGTCTTCCTACTTTCACTTCAGAGGTCTTCTGAAGGTCTTCACTTCTTTATACAGAGGAAATAAACATGCTTTTAATGGACCTACTGCTACTTAATGTCTTGTGAAAGTTGTGGCCAAATAGAACATTTAGGCAAAGTCCACACTTTCTAAAACCCCAGAGAACTTGATTATTTTAATTTCAGAATTACTCTTTTATCCTGGTAAGGGGGTATGTAGATCTTCTGCATATCAGGGTCCATGGAGTACCTAATTATGTCCTCAGCTTTACTCCAGGCAAATGCCAAAATCAGGTGCTGTGAAAGAATACTGCCCACAGAAATACATGGACAGGCTGGGAACTGCCTCAAAGAGGCTTTAAGTGTGAGATCAAAGGGACAATGTGGGGATTCAGGCCAGTTAGCATTACAGGGATGAAGGTGGATCTAATTGTCCCTCTTGCAGATGAGAAGTGAGCGTCCTGAAAACAAGGAGCCAAGAAAAAATGAATCCCAGGTTGGACAGAGACCTAAGACTATTATATGATTCTCTGGATTTTGAGGAATGACTGTGAACTCTTTTTTACCCCGGAGAAAGGTGGGAACTTGAATCATCCCAAGTGCTTTGAGCAGCCTCTCTTTTCTATTCAATAGCAATTAGAAGGGTTTTTTCTTTGAGGAAAACCTCCTCACTTAAATTGTATATCTCTTTAAACATATATGATTTTATATAACTGATGAGTTTTGCTATAGTTATTGTCATTTCTTCAGGATGAAACTCTTACCAAATGGTTTGCTTGCAAAACTTGTCATTAAGCATAGCAGAAGAAATAGCTATGGATAAGCGACCTTTGTGGTGTTTTGTATTTGCAGATCCTCTAGAACTTTATTTCATAATTCTTTGACCTGATGAAATATGCCAAGTGTTTCCCCCCAGATTTAATTTTCTTGCTCTGCCAGTGTATTTGTAAGTGGATGGAATCATGTGTTATTTAAATAATGACTCCTGTCTGAAAGTAATTTCTGCCCTGTTTGTGGAAGAACTGTTCACGCAAAAACAAAACCTGCGGTAGCTTAGGATTTCTATTTGAAATTCTGAATGGAATAAAATGACTGGAAGTAAAGCCTCAAAATATTGTGTGTTGTAATTCCTTGTTCTGTTCTAAACATAGAACTCTGAGTTATTAAAGGGTCCAAGTTCTGGCACAAATAGTTTTCTCCTTCCCTTTAATAATTGCTTGTGTTAACCAGACATGGTAACAACAAACTTTGATCCTTACAATGGTATTCATAAATCTCCAAGCTGCATCCAAACAATTTCAGGACTGCTGAAATAAGTTGGTACTTGCTAGATATACATAAATCTATTATAAGAATACAAAAATACAAATGCATTTTGTGTTGTCTCTTGTGAAGGAGATTTGGAGTGCTAAACCCTGGAAGATTAATGTTGTGTTGCCTTCTTATCAGCAGTACATTAGAAAGCACCAATACTTTTTCAATAATGAGAACAGAATATGTCAAATAGTATGCAGTCTCTGGTGCCAATATGCTTTATATAAATATTTGCAGTAAACTATTTGTTCATAATCGATTGTATATTATATACATATATAAATATAAACATGCATATATCAGAATGCTGGAGAAAGTCATGTTTATATAGACTTCTCTAATTTTTCCTGGGACTTTTTTTTTCCTTCCCATTCAGGTTTAGAACTATCTCTGAAGTATTATCAAAGTAATACAGGAAATGGCTAAAATTCCACTAAAGTAAGGTAAATATTGTTTTTAAACATTGGATTAGAGTAAATCTAATCCAGCCTGCACAGTTAGGGATTCAGCGCTCTCCACAGCACTACCTCAATTCCCAGAAAGAATGATTGTAAGCTGAAATATAATATTCTGCCAGGAAATCACTAGTTCCGAGTTATTAGATTCCAGCCCTGGTCGAGACTGAGGCAAGGAGACAGCACAGGAAGTGCTCAGAGTTCTTCGTAAGTGTGGCTCAACATTTTTTAAATAGTGTACTTTCAAAGGTAATAGAGATGATGGACTGCAGCAACTGAACTGCAGGTGCAAAGAGACCCTCTGGTAAACTGTGATTATTTCTTCTTTTCCTGTTGAAAGTGTGAGCACAAGTACTTAATTTTGTTCTCTAATGTTTGGAATTGAAGTATTTAGATGTCTTGCAGTTTGAAGCAACCATATCTATTTTTGCATGAATCCTCGTGCGTGGGATGCATAATATTATGTTCTCTTCAAGCAGAGCCCACAAAATGTCAATCTTCACTAAACAACTTCAGTGTAAATCAGAAACATGGACCAAAAAGCCTCTAAGGTTACTGAAGTAGCTCTTTGATGCCATATTCTCAATGCTAAGGAGCCTTACAATACTGATTAAGAAGATCATATTGTCTACATGTGTGAAGTAGATAATTCAAACCTGAAAACACGTAGTCTATAATGTATCAGTTATTATTTATTTTCTTTAAAATCAAAGGAATACAGGTATTTTTCTTTTAATTAAGGAACATCTTTTGGAGAAAGCATGTGTTTAGTGAAGGCCAAGAAAAACATTCTGTAATGTTGCTCTTTTGTCACGTGGGACCTGCAGTTCAGGTATTTCCTGTTCTTACTCCTTCTCAGTTGTGCTTCCCAGCAGATGACATCTACCCCATTTACTTTTCAGCATAAATCCTTACTGATGATTCTTGGGACAATTCTGCCAGTTACATTGGACTCCTCTCACAAATCACATTCTGTACTGGTCAGCCTTAACTAGAGTACAACATACAACTGAAAGGCTGTTTACATGGGATTATTATAATTTTATTTCTGTCAAGTTAGAAGCGGGGAGCTATTGTAAAATCCCATAACACATTTCCTGTTGTAGCAAACATTTGCATTGCTGGTTATAGTAGGGGTAAAGGACTGCATCCATTATGAAGAAATAATCCATTTCCTTTTGTATGCTATGACTACATAGGAAAGAAAAACAAGTATTTTTTCTCCCTGTCTGTAACCATCACGTTATTGATGGAACCATGCTCTGGTGTTTAGGTAACTCCAGGTAATGCTGTCAGGGAACAAGTAGGGTCCTCACTCCTTCTTTTTTAATAACTATCCCTGAAACTGCTCTAGTGATCATTACATTTACACAAATCAGAAGAATCTTAAATAGTATATACTCTGGCAAGTGTCTTGCATTTCAGACTTCCCAAGAGATTTGCTATCCTTGATGGCAACCTCCAAGCAAGTCTGTGACACTGTTCAGCAGATTGGTATTTTAAAAAGGGTCATTCAGAGGTTTGAACTAAATTTGCATTTCAGTCCTTCTGGTAGACTGGTAAAAATACTTGGAGGGTAAAGAACAAGTGTGTGAATTCACAGAGTAAATTCAGAAGGAAAACATTTTCAAAAACCCAAATGAATCAGAAATAAAAATTTCTGTTATTTCTTTTCCTTTTTGTCATCAGTATTCAGTTCATAGGGTCCAATGATATTTCACATCACAATAGCTATCAATAGGGAAAATGGTAAAACAGCAGCACAGATATAGTTCTACTTCTATAGAAGCAGAATATATTTCTGACTAGTGTCTACATTTTTTCATTGGAATCTTCATCGGAAATTTTAGATTTAGTAAAGGAAAAATACTTTGCAGAAATCAGAATTTCTGTGAATGCTCATTTCAGGAAAACACTGGGAAAAAACCCATAGCTAAAATTTTCTTGTTGATCTAGTTTTTAATAAGAACAGCTGGATAAACTTTTTTCTTAAGTTAATATTATGCTATTAGAGGTATGAGATGCATCTCCGACGTAATCTTCATTAAATAATCATGTTGTTTTCCTCAGTAATAAAATTCATGCTAAAATATTTGGGCTTGCCAGTCAAAGCAACAGAAAATAAAATAAGAAGCCTACAGAAAAACACAGGACTGTTTCATTTTTGTTGGCTCTTGTGGAAGGATATTACTTTTAAAATTGCAGCTCTGCTACCTCATCTGTCAGGTTAATTTCACCAATGTTTTCCATTTCCTTCTGTTGAAAACCATTAAAATGATGGTGTTTAATATGAAGCCTCATTTTAGCATACTGTTTATTTAAGACAATTGATGCTATGAAAGAATTTGGTTCTCTTTTTCAAAAGTTCCAGGATTTTCACTACCCAGATGTAGCCTTCCTAAAGTGACCTGTTAGTTGATTTTGGGTAATGTCATAAATATTCTTTAGGTTCATAAATGCCATAGTCTCATAAATATTCTTATTCTTAAAACTGGATTGAAGGTTGTAGGCTGTTAATTTTCATTCTATACTCATTTAACACGAGATACGGTCCACATACTATTTCCACCTCACTGAAGTGGACAGAGTTATGAAAAAAAAATTATTTACCATAAGCATTCTGCTTGTCTGGTCCCTTTATTAAGATTAGGAAAACAAGAAAACATCAAAACAACAGACTACCCGAGCTCGAGTGCTGGCAGTTGCCCCGGATGACTTGCCGGACCAAGGGCAGAGAAAGCCAGCGTCTCTTTGGCAGCCAGGGACGTGCAGGAGCTGCACTGCCAGCCAGGGTTTGGTTTGGCCCGGTTAAGGCGAAATGTGGTATCTTGTATTCCCTTAGGCTGCTTTCTGGTACGGAAGAAGCTGAAGACCTAGAAGACCTGATTGCGTGAATATTTTTACTGCTTGAATTTCATGTTTTGGGGCTGATGCACTCACCTGCAAGGTAAGAGAGCAGAGACAGCCGCGCCGCTGCCCGGAGGGGCCGCGCTCGCCCTGGCGGTGCCGCGGAACGGGCAGAAGGATGTCCGTGCGCATTGGCGCGCACATGCATTTTTTAACACTGCAGCGGCATTCTCACCCCTTATTTACAACAGCTTTACCCTTCAATTCGAGAGGAAAATATGTATTTTATCTGGTAGGTCCTGGCAGTCTTTGTTTGCCACTCCCGACTCCCCGACGGCCCCGCTCCCGGCTGGCCCGTGCCGTGCCTTCCCACCCGCGCCCCCTCGGCGGAGCGCGGCTCCGGACCCGCCTCCGCGGCGGGACAGCAGAGGGCGCCCGCGCACCGCCCGCCGCCGGGCCGAGGGGCTGCCCCCGCGGGCCTCCCGCAGCCCCCGCGGGCCTCCCGCAGCCCCCGCATCCCCGGAACCCCCGCATCCTCGGAACCCCCGCAGCCCATACAGCCCCTGGCATCCCCGCTGCCCCGCAGCCCCCGCCCCGGGTGCGGAGCGGGTTCCGCTTGCACGGCGACCTCAGCTTGCGTTCGGGCATTCCGCCTGTGGAGCCCCCCCAGGGTGGCTCTCAGCGCACGTAACACGCAGAGGGCTGTGCAAGGCAGTCTGAGCACCTTTCCTCTGGCTGCCCGGCCAAGTGTCAAATGGGGAACACCTGAGGGGAAACCGCCTTTTCAGATCTTCACTCCTAACATAATAGTTTTAAGGTATTTCAAGTGTAAATTTCAAAAGGTAGGAGGGAAAAAAATGTCCTGTCTATGCGCGGGAAGATCCAGGCAGAAAGAGGGTTCTGCATCTATACATTTATTTAAGGCCATATCTAGACTATTAAAAATGGTACCCGTATCAGCCTGTATATGAACAACATATCTATTGGTGTTTCAGAGGTTTTCCTGTGTATTTACTAGTGCTAGAATTTTACTTTATTTAGAGGTTTGCTACTTTATAGTGTAGAGCAAGTCACAATATGGCACCTTCAAGATCCTGGATCTGAAGTGAAAGAATCTCAAGGGCAGTAGCCAATATTCTATCAAATGCAGGAATTTTACTTTCCAATACTATACTTTTCTTTTTAAGTATTTTCTCTATAGCAATGGGCTAGATAACATAGTCTTGGGAGATTTTGGGGGAAAAAAGCCATGATTTTTAAGCTTTAAAAACATTTGTTTGCTTCTGGGCAGGGTTAAGTCTGACTGGGAATAATGTCTTCCGTTTTGGAACTCGAGATATGAGGAGTTTGTTATTGAGACATTAGAGAGAGAGGGAGATCTTGTGGTCTGAAACAACTTCCAGGGCTCCAATTCCACATCCTCTGCAATATTTACAAGGCAAATAATTTATATGTAATCTGGCTTTACTCAGTGGAGCTCCTCCTGATCTATACACTGGAGTAGAAATCATAAACAGATATTCCACATCTGTTTCTGGTTTTGCACGTGGGAAAAAAAGGAACCGAAACCTAACATCTAAGCCTCAGTCCATACATTTTAATATTCTAAATGAGACATATTTCCAGTAGGATTGACTTGCCTATTGTGAAGTGGATATGGGTTAATTAATTAACATCCTTTGCAGACACTTTTTAAAGTGCACAGCACAAGAAGTACAGAGCTATCAGTTACTTCAAAGCACCTCCGGTTAGCAGTGCTTGTCTGACTTTCCACAGGTTTAAAACCCATGTGTTTTCTGTGGTTCTGTCTCAGATGCAGTAAAGCTGCAGCATTGGCATTGAGACATACCATAGCAGGCTTTGTGGCCTGTTCCAATGACTAGGTTGTAGCATGGTTATAGTTCTAGATGTTAGTATATAGAATAAATGATAGGCCCTGAAGTAAAGCCCTATAAACATTGAGCATTGAGCGGATGATGACATCGTAATTAACCAGAAGGACAAGATTCCAGAGCTTGCTGTTGTCACCAGGACCTTCTGTAATTACAGCTTTGTCCATGGTATCTTCCTGTTTCACTTTTTTCTCTTTATAATTCAGAGAACCAGTTAACATTTTTAGTAGAAAACAGATTGCTGGTAGAGGAATATAATCTGACAGCTAAAAATTGTAACTATCAACATCGGTATTTTACAGAGCCTAAACCGTTATCTGCATCAAATGTACTTGACTGAGTATGACAGTTCTGTCAACAGGGGATTAATGCCCAGCAGAGTTTTTTTGTGTCAATCCTACTTATTCTTACACAGAAGCCAGGGGTGGCAGAGAAGGTAATTCAGGGAGTTTTAGTTGTCTCAGAAGCTGAACAATTCTCTTTGCAAAGAGGTGATGACTGTATTTGTAAAGTATTTCAGATGTAGTGTACTCCCTGCCTCAAGCCCAGTAAGAACTGTGTTCATTTACTGCATAAAATGGAAAACAGAGATGGGGCATATCTAGACTGGTGGATTTGCTGAGCTGAAAGAGTAATTCTGGGATTATACTCTGCTCAGAGTGGTTCTGTTGCTGGGTATTGGCTCCCTGCATCTGGCCTGTCCAAACAACTGTGCTTGTGATGAAGACACTTTCAGAGGTAATAAATAATTACCTTTGAAATAAGGGGTAAGTAATGAGGTCAGATCACATTATATCCACATCACACATAATACATATATATGTATTGAACTTCAAGATAGGATTTCTGTCTTAATTCAGACAGAAAGAATCACAGAATATAATCACAGAATATCCTGATTTGGAAGGGATCCACAAGCATCATCGAGTCCAGCTTCTGGCCCTGCACAGGAGGGCCCCAAGAATTGCACCATGTGCCTGAGAGCATTGTCCAAATGCTTCTTGAACTCTCTCAGGCTGGTGCTGTGACCACTTCCCTCAAGGGCCTGTTCCAGTGCCCAGCCATCCTGTGGGTGAAGAACCTTTTCCTAATGTCCAGTCTAATTCTCCCCTGACACGGCTTTGTGACATTCCCTTGAATCCTATGGATTTTATGACTTTTATGACTTTGTATTTTAGTATTTTATTTTTATTCTTTATTACTTTTAGCTGTTGCATGTCTTTCTGTAATTCAGTTATTTGTTTCGTGTTTCTAAATTGTTGCTAATTTTAGAGAGAACTTTGTAGAAAAATTATGATATTTTAAAAACTTTTGACCTTTTCCTATCCTTTCAAACTGCAAGATACACATTGAATGCTCTGTAGTGGTATTATTAATTCATTACTTGTTTTAAAAAACATTTTAGCAACAAAATCTGTGAGCAAGTGTGACACTGGATCTTCTCAGGAGGCTTGTGCTTAGTACGTTTGAGTGCCAAAACATAGTGAAGGCTCAGGTTTTGTAATCCAGTCATTCTTGAGCTGGAGTTGTGTGGAGCATCTCTAAAAATAATTACGTACTTTTGGAAATATTGCTGATTCCAGTCCTGTATTCCTCATATAAATATCCAAGATTTTAGCAAGCAGATTTTTTTATTAACTCTGCTTTATTCATTCATGCACAGGAAAGAGAACTACCTGGCAATCTGACCATAATTATCACTTTGTTGTCTGCATTGTTATTCATGTCAAAAGGAGACTGGAAAGAAAAATCGTCCCACAAAACAAATCAAAAATGCAAGCGACTGTCAAAACAGATGAAGGGTTCCCAGAGTGAAATCAGAGGTGGGAGCGCTGGCACCTTGACTGGCAAGGAAGTGCTTTGCTGTCCCTGTCACAAGGCTCAGAGGACCCCTGGAGCCCTGCTGCTCAGCTAGACTTGATTCTTGGCATACAGGCATGGAGAAGAAGAGAAATCTGGTCATCATTAGAGCAGACATCCATGAAATGCAGGGTGCATTGCACACACAGTTTCCAACGAAACAGAGTTGCAAAGTTTTGTTTTATTTTCATTAACATTCAAATCTACCTTACCTACTGTAAGGAGAGAAGCTGAGTCAGCTGAGATAAGCGCCAAGTTCTAACAATGCACATCAAACAGGTCTAGACCAAATTAATTTTATGTATGCATTCAGCCCTTCTCCCTGAAGGTGGATGTGGCTGTAATATTGTCACTTCTGGCAGGAAGGAGGGGTTGAGTACGTAGTGATTCCATGGAGTGTGCTGATGACTTCCATCTGTAAGGCCCTGCCCATGGCACTGTGTGCAGGCGTGGCTGGGACGCTGCTGGAGCCGCACGTGTCAGCTTGCATACAGTGCTTCTGCGTTCTTGTGAGTGACAAGAAATGCAAGATTAACAATGGAAAGGCCTGTAAAGATACTCCATTAAAGATGAGAAACTGGCCACAATTTAGTGAGGATCAGAAAGGTTGTTAATTGTTCTTGATTAATTAGAAACAAGTTAAGAATAATCCTTTTCTTTGGAGATACCTGACATCATTCTGTGTGACAATTTCACAGGGCTTAAAACCCAATGTAAGAGCTGTAGAGCTTGCTACTTTTGAGCATTAGCTTAAAACTTGCATCAGGCAGTGTAGCATTCTCTCAGAACTGTTTGATGGAATCCCAGCCTCCTGCTTTTAAGTATAATACCCTTGGCTGTAATGCATCTATGATACGCAATGTACATCTCTGTAGATGTCTGCATCACAATGAGAAGAACCATGCACTATTCTAAGCTAAATTCTCTTGAGTGGAGGGGTCACCTGGTGATTTGCCTCTCACTAGCCATTTGCCTGTATCTTACAGTATGCCATGTACTGTAGAGATTGATTCAAACAATGATCACTTGTCTGATTCCATTATCCCAGCCATTGAGATACAGACCCTGAATGTGGTGTCTGTTTTTCTTCTGTCTTCAAAGTTTGTGCCAATTTAGTTTTTGTTACAGGAAAGCACATATTCCAACTGTCTTGTTCAAACACCAAGCACCGTGCCAAAACCAGGACCATCCTGAGGAACTCCCTTTCTCCTCAGGCTTTAGTGGTTTGTATTAAATGAAATCTGGATTCACAGCTGTTCCACTGAGGTTTTTCAAAACCTTTCTTAGAGTCATCTTTTGCCATTTTTGCTTTTGTTGACCTGATGCTCTAAAATTATAGTTTGCCAGGGCTCTTACTACTTAAATTAGTGTCTAAATTATCACAGTGTCATGCCTTTCTAAAGTACTGTGCTGTAATTATGGTGCAAAATTACATTAATCCATGATTTATGAGAAACAAATAGTAAACACTGTATAACTTTGTTTTGTACGTGTAGCTGCATTTCTCTGTTCTGCAAAATACCATTCCATTGTTACCAGTATTTTCTGTGGTGCATAAAAAATCAACTTGTCCTTCATTCATTCATTTAATCCATTCACTGTAATTTGAGGCAGCAGTCCCAATCTAAAAAAAAAAACTCTGATGTTGCAAAAAGTTATTTTAATGTTAAATTTCATTCCCATGTAGTTGATTGCATGTGGAAAAAAAAAAAGAGTTGTATAAAGGTGGAACACATGATATTTGCTTTTTTTTCATCACACCTACTGCTGATTTACCTCATCCTAGTTTTGTGGGTTTGGCATGATAAAGGTGGTATTGAATTTGTGCAAACAGCATTGAGAACTAAGCCACAAGCTCTTGTGGCAATAGTCTTATTTCTTTCTGGAGACATTGAAGCAGAGGGCTGGATGTGACCAGGAGAGAGAAGGATTCCAAAGAAATCTTCAACATGTAGATGAATCACTGATATAAACTGCTGGTTTGTTTTATCCCGCTATGTAAAGAACTGAGTTGCTACTGAACAGAACTCTCAAAACACTGAGTCACCTGCCACAGAGCTCCTTCGTCTGTCTGATATTTTGCAGTATCTCATTTTCAGGCGGCAGATTTGGTGACATGTGGGTACTTTCTTTGCTTATTAGTAGTGACAGCTGGAGTGGAAGTGTTCCTACCTTGTAAAGAAGTCCAACTGGATGGCATCATAATCCTCCTAATCCAAGGAGGGATGTGTCTCCTCTGTGTTACCTATACTTATTTATACAGGATCAAGCCTTACAAGTGTTGTTGGGGTTTTTTTAAGAGAGGAATTCATTTTAGAAACAAAAGTATTTTGATGATGAATCAAAGAGATGTTTTAACCTACAAAAATGAGTGCAGGACAATCCAATTAATGATCTCCAAAAGTGTTACAGAATAGAAGTTATTTATTATACAATTGTCTCTGGCTATCAGCATGATATCATGACTAGTTTTTTTTCTTCATCTTACAGATTGATAAAGCAAAAATTTCATGTGATTTTGGAAAAATCAAGCAACGACTTCTATGATTCATCTTTAAAATCCATACCCATAGGCCAGTCTGTTAAAACAGTAATACTTTACACTTTGAGTTCCATATTCTCTGTACTGGGAAAATGAGAGTAGATCTTGATGATAACCAGACAGGTGAAATCTGTGAACTGATTCACTGTGAAGTGATTCCCGAAGTTAACTTAGAATTTAAGTGGACAGCAGTCTTTATCCAGTAGGGGTTATGATAGTTAAAATGCTGCATCCTCCAAGGCTGATGTTCACTAGACCAGAGAATAAGCTCTCTGTTGAAGAGGTTTGCACAGAATCCTCACATTTTTCTGCTTGAAAGAAAGACTTCTAGTCCAATCTAAAGGTGTCAGTGTTAAATTAACTAAATTTGCTTGGTATAAAATAATGATTAAATCAGGAATTAGAATGTTTCTGTACTGATTAGGAAATACTTTTTTTACAACCTCCATCCCTCCCAACTAAATAAATATGTAAATGCATTTTTTCAGGGAGAATAATTTCAGTGGAAGAAAAAATATGTTCAATGGTATAGAAAAAAACCCTTCTAGTGTATTTGTTCAAGTCAGACTCCTGGGGGTGAGGAAAATGGCAGGAGATATGTGTTTTCTGTATTCTGAGTGAGTGCTTTCAATTGCACAGTAAGTAATAGAAATTTTTTGCCAATTTCCTATTTCATAACTTTGTGCCCTTACTTTTTTTACTAGTATTTGCAAATGCAACATTTAGGAAGAACTGAGCCAGTTTTTTTTCCTAGTCCTCAATATTTTTTTCACCTTAAAGTTTTATTTGCACTTTCATTTCAGATCAACCCAAATTTGATTTTTCTGTTCAATTCTGTAGCTAAATTGACAATTTAGTTATTTACAACTTCACAGTTACTCTCAACATTTTTTCCCAGAGGCTCTCAGGCTTAAAACTTTGTTGCTGTGTTCAAGCCTATATTTCTAGCAAGTTTTGTAGTGGCTTTGTGTGTGACATTTCAGCTGTGCCCCTTGAGGTGATACTCTTTAATGCTGAAATATACTTTTTGCTTTTATAATGATGCCTTAGGATTTTAGCTTTTATATTTTCCTATATTTATAATCCTGCACTTCTTTAGTGTGTAACTCTGAACTCCATGTAGCGTGTTAGCAACTGCTTTTCCCATTTTTGTCAGACACAACAATTCCTCTCTAGGCCTGAGAATCAAGGACACCTCACTGTCTCAGGCCCTAAGAAATGTAAACAAAAGTGAGTTGGGGGGGAGAAGGACTCCACTGCCCGAAGCTGTAATTGGACAATTAACCTCTGATATGCAAATGGACAGAACTTATATCTGTCCGAAAAACGTGTGACTGTGTCCATCCTGGGTGTAGTCTCTGTGAGACTCCTGCACTGCCCAAGGTGTACCCTGTGAAGGCCTTTCAATAAATACCTACCCTTTATCCTTTCACTCTGTCCAGCCTCTGTTCCAGGTCAGCCTCTACAAGGCATCAATAAAATTAGCAAAATTTCAATTTTATTCTTAATAAGCCTTCATATTAAATAACATGATGTTCCATTTGTGCCTCGAGATGCATCATAACTCATTCTCTCCAAGTGTAGGTACATATTAGTTTCATCTCACGGAGCATTTATAAGCTTATTAGTAAGGCCAAGTCTTAACACCAGAAACCTCCCTGCAATTTAGAGGGGCTTGTCGTGTTTCCTGCTCAAGGGGCAGCTTTTACTTCAGTGAGGGCCCTTTTGCCCTTTTCGAATTAGACTATGGCTTTGCACATTAGACAGTAATCTCAGTGAGGAATTCTGGCAAGTGTTTTCTGAAAATCCAGGTGCACAGTATCCACAGCGTTCCCCATGTTTGTATTGGCAGCCACAGGCTCAAACAATTCCAGCAAGTAAGTGAGGCATGCATGCCCTTCCCTTCCTGAGACCATGTTGGCTACCCTTGATTCAAGATGTGGTTTACTGACTGGTCTTCCATTTGCTCTTTTCCAAGGCTTTCCCCACAACTGGTGCAAAGCTGCAGGAATAAGTCTATCGTTTCCTGATCAATAGGTCCTAAAAATGGCCTTATTTTGGTGACTTGACACACTTTCAATTCTTTTCAGCCTGTGTTCCTTTAGTTTCTTTCCTTTGAGTTGCAAAAGCCAGAATTTCCTATCAAACTTTCTTTAGGGTTAACATCTGTCAGGATTTGCTCCCTGTAGCTGATAAATCTTGAGAGCTTCAATGCAATAATCTGTTCCAATGGAATGGTGAAGGGAACACAGATAAACAAGAGGTTTTTTTATTGGATGATGAAGCAATTAAGCGTAGTAGGACAACACAAATTCCTAGCTCTTATAATGAAAATGGGTGCTTCTTTAGAAACCTGCATCTCCCAGATCATAAAATCTGCCAGTTTCTTGCTCTTTTGAAATCTGTGGGCTATCACTTTCTTAATTGAATAATACTTGCAGCTGAAAAGAAGATTTTTAGATAAAACACCATTCAGAACAGAGACAGAAATAGCATCTTTGACTCATCCCTCTTTCATATTTGTTCATCATAAAAAATCATAAGCCTTGTAAAGCTCCCTTGACTAAACTAAAAATTGAAATCAATATTTTGGAGGAATAAATGTTGTGAAAAAGAAGGTAGAGGTTTTCTCAGCAATTAACATAGAAGGTTGTTTGACATGTCATTTTCTTCTCCAGTAATTTATCAAATAATTATCTTTTAAAATCTTTTATAAAATTCTCTTTTACTAAGAAAAGCCCAAACAAAGAAGAAAAGATTGCATATTAGCAATTTTGAGTTGCTCTTTGGTGGACACCAGAGTATTTTCTTAAAAATACTTTGTATTTTTGTACTTTTAACATTCTGTATCAAACCTTAATAGTAACCTTTTTCCCTAACTGTTGTTTTTTTAAGTGCATTCAGTGCATGTAGAACTTCAAGGAAAAGAATAGAATTATGTACTCTTTCTGCAAAAAAAAAAAAAAAAATCGTGCCATGACTGTCCATATTATGGCATGAGGTTATTGATTTCTGTAATATTCATATTACAGAGGGGGAAATGGAAATATTCAGAACATGCAGATAAAATATGTGATGGTACTCTGGTACTACTTTCTGCCTGCTGCTCAGAGAGAAAACACTTGGATTTATCCTGTCCTTGGAATTGTTATTATAATAGAATGACTAAAATATTTTGAAATCAAAATTAAGTTCTACAACATGAAGTGATTAGAAAATTCCTGGAAAGGGAAAAAGCAGTCACTCTTGTTCTAGGATAGAGGCAACCCACATGCCCCAAAAACTGGTCTTCTCCTGCCTCAGTCCGCTGTTGTCTGCTCTTCGAATTCTCTATGAAAGTCTGGCCATTCTCCCTGCAGCAATGGGGAGCCTACAGCGTCTTCTCTTCTGACAAACTTGCTTTGACATCTTCCTTGGTTCTTGCAAATCATTTGTAAAGCATTATCATCACAAAGAATAAGTTGTCATCACAACATCACATTTTTATCATCACAAACAAAGTTGTTTGAAGGTGACTATGTCTGGGTCACTGTTGACACCTCACAACAAGCTAAGAAGCTAAGCATTGGCAAGGTCAAGGCTTGGCCTAAAGCCTCATGATAGGCAATCTTGTCAAACTGTTAACAGTATCTGTGTCATGGAATTCATCTGCACCACCTAGAACTCTCCCCCCACAATTTCCAGATATGGTTTGATTTATTAGGTGAATTAGGCCACTTCCTATTTATCTGATTCACTGCGTTAGTCAGCTCTAACTTTGCCAGTTATCTGTGAACCTGACCATATCTTAACTTCTTGGCAGTGGCATTAAGGTGGACCAATTTTAATCAAACAAATTTAATCAAACAAAATCAATGAAACAATTTCGCATTGTTTAATATTAGACCTAAACCTTTGGGTACATGTAAGAAGGTCTTGTGACTGCTAAAAATCTTCAGTATTTTGGCCTCAGAAAGATGCATTCTCTAGGAAAATGAGTCACAGCTTTAATTCATAGAAAAGTGGCATAAATTAGGTATCAAAACTAATTTTCTTTCATAAGGAATATCTCCACAACTGCTGTTGAGGTAGTGCACTCAACAAATTTCTTGATTGGGAAAAAAGGACATGGTAACCTGAGTGGCCTGATAAATAGTAAGATCATTTGGCTGAACTTTTCCTGTGTGACAAAGAATATGCAGTTATTGATAATAATGGATGGATAGACTACTTTCTCCAAGTTGTGCTGCTCCAGGATTGTCCCAGTATCAATAAGTAACCTGTTTGTTACAAAATTGCTAAAGACTTTTGGGAACATTCTGAACATTTTGCTATTAATTCTATGTTGTTTGAATGATATTTTGAAATAGAAAAATAATTGTTAGTGTGTGATATGCAATAGTCACTAAAATTAAAAAATTTGACAACAGTAACAAAACCCCCAAGAAAACAGATGGGAACAACAGTTTAAAATTTGGCAGAGTAGAAGATATTTTCATAATTTTTGTGATAAATTGAATTGAAACTCACAGTTGCTTTGCATATTATTCACGCAAGGCCTTTTTTGTCCATCTGGTGTTGCCAAGTGCTAGAGATCCACATTTCATTTTTTAGCACTGGCCTGCCAAGTTATATAAAGGAAACGTTTGCCCTCAATGTTGTTTTTCCTAAATTATCTGGAACGCTGTGTTTCAGTCTCCTTTGAGTCTATTCATTTTACAGAGGTTCTGTATTCTGTCCCTTCTGTTCATCTTCCAATAACATCAAATGTCTTACAACCAGAAATCTTTTCTTCAGTTGAAGCAGATAGATCCCTCAGTTCCTTGATTCCCACTACTCTTCACACAACCTATGCCTGCATTTTCCTGCCAGGAAAAAACCTTTTAGGAATCTGTTTTTCCCATGCTGTTTACCTTCATCCTTGATTGGTTTTCCTTCCCTGACTCACTTTTTCTCTGTCCCCACTCTGTTACAGTGATATAATACTTATGTGCACAACAAAAATGAGTATCACAACTTACAGTGAACCAAATGACTGCCAAATGACTGTTAAGAAAGGAGTCCAATCTGGAAGACTTAAAAATGCCCTTTGTCTGTCAAGATAAAGCTGATAACTTTCCATGGAGCCTTTTAGAAGTGAGTAAAATGTTCTGATATGTTGTAGTTGGTGAAGTGGGGTCATGAAATGTTGTCTGTCTTTAAATGAAGAAGAAGTAGAGATCAACTGGCTTGACAAGTTCTCTTTTTCTGAAGTGAAAGACTATGTAAATCAGTTATGGAAATGTGAGGTTTAATATACCTTGTCCAAATTAGATCTTTCCTGCTGTGCCAGTTTGGATGGAGAATACAGTATTGTCATAAAATCCCTCCAAGACCTTTGCACACACTTGACTACATATTTTGCTGTGTCTAAGTGGCTGCATGTATATACTGAACGGGAGAGATCACAAGATTAAGTTACACAGAGCCACCACACATGGTGACACCAGGGATGTTACTAATTTCTATTTTCTGAGGAAAAGGAATGATGCCAGAGTAAAGATTCCTGAGCTACAGTTAGAGACTGAGAAAATAATTTGGCTATTGTGTTTAAAGGGCTTATTTCACAGCATTTTTCACTTAATGATCCCACGTTCCAGAAGAAACCCATGCAGCTCTGGGACTTCAGGACATATGGAATCTGCATCTTTGTTGCTGACTCCCTCTTCTGTTTTAAAAAGCAGCAAGATAAACAGATATGTGACAGGGGTTGACTTATGTCATGCCACAAATGTCCCAGACTTAAGGTACAGTTATATCTGTTAATCTAAGCATCACAACAATGTAAACAATGGTATATGTGACTAACAGTGGAGCTTTGTTGAGAATATTTGTACCAATTATATTATGAATGATGGAATTTCAGGCACGTGTTTGGATTACCTATCCATTTCAGTCGTTTCCTGTTGTTGATTCTTTCTAGCAGTAATTTTTTCCAATTACAGGAATCGTTAGGGTTTTTTTTCCTGGAGACACTAGGCCTTTAGTATAGGTAGGAAAAGAGTCTGAATGGTTTACATAGCCATATCCTCAAAGGGGCTGCTGCATAGGGTATCTTTCAAAGCTTAGCAGAGTGCATACCACAGCTAGAGGATGTAGAACATCTCAAGGGTCCCTGTGGCTGTTTAACTCTCTGAAATAAATGGTTCCCTCCAGCACGAGAAGGAAAAAACCCACACTGGCTTGCCAAAGTTGTGCAAACACATTCATCCAAATAATGCTGATCAATTATGTAAAAAAAGGGGACAATTTAGGAGCAACGTGCAGGTGAAGGGAAAGAGGCACAGTTTATTTATTTAGTGATCATTTTTGCTTAGATGAATGCTATACTAGGAAAATCAGCTGCTAAAAGAGATATTCTGCTTATGCAAATGAAGGAAATTGGCTTTTTCTTTATTGTTTAGAGAATCAAAAGGTGCAAAAAACAGGCCTATTTCCAGAGCACACACTTTTTCCTGCAGTGGCGTAAAGATAGATATACAATGTTTTCTTAGAAATGTTGATCACTCTGTTTGCAGAGCAAGATACCCTTTTGCTAACACTGCCAAAGATGTGATATTTACCCTAAACATTAATGAAATTTCAGGTATCAGTGGAAATTCTCAGCAATAACATCAGTTTGTAGAAATACTACTCTATTCCCAGAATATTGTATCACAATGGGCTCAACTTGCATAAAGATGAGACAAAAGCAACCTTCTCTGTGGTAGAGATGAAAGCTATCTTGCTAAATTTAGCAGTGGACTGTAAAACAAATCAGCAGTTGTGTGAAACAAATCAGCAGTTGTGTGTGTGTGAAGTCTCATCTGCTAAAGGACTCTCATTTTGGTGATTCATTATTTCCCTTCCAGGTAGGTTCGTAGTGGATTTTGAGCTCAGCAGATGTCTATCCTGTCTTTCTCCTGATGTAGAGGAACTGACAAACTAGGGGAAACAAACCAATTAAAAGCAATTGTCTTGCATGTTACTAATTTCTTCTTGATATTCCCAAGTCTTTGTTATCCCTCATTTTCCTACTCTTTCATTTCTTGCCCATGTGGTATTGTTTTTCCAGGGTAACATTCCAGGTTCCATTTTTTTCTCACTACACTTGGCATATATATAGCACTCAAAAGTACTTAATTCTTTGCAGTAATTAAATGTTTTTACTCCAGGATAAAGATAGGAAAGTTAAAGGAAAAATGTAAACAATTTGTCAAAGACTTCTTATGAATCAGAGTGCAAAAGACCTAGTTTGTGCTTCCCCTGAAGTGCCCAGAAATTAAATCAGATACTTATAAGTGGAGCTTTCGGCATGAAGCTGTGTGACTGGGAATAAACTCTCAGGATTTAAGGAATGCTGCTATCAGGAGGTGCTTGAGGAGCAGTCTTTTCCTGTATATCCCACAAACTGTGTTTTTTCAATCAGAAAAATCTATGTTGAAGAGCTGATGTGGTAAGTAGAGATGGAAACATTTATTAATTAATTAGTTATTAATTCTTCCTTTTAAATGTGATTGTGGTGAAACTGCAGCTTGGTCTTGCAGTTCTGAAAGGGTAGCTTGGGTGGCACCATCATTCTATAAGTGTAGGTAACCTTCTTCTGTCTTTTACCTGTCTAGAGGTAACCCTGAACAACCAATGCAATACAACAAATACTACATGCCTAAATGTTTACATAATCTTAGAATATATTAAAGCTAAGTAATGCTCAAATAATCCTCTGTCATGGTTTGACACTGGCCCGATGCCAAGCACCCACGAGAGTGGCTCGCTCACCCTCCTCTGCCACAGCTGGGCAGAGGAGGGAAGGGAAAAAAAAATTTAATGAAGGCTTCCTGAGTGAGATAAGGACTGGGAGAAAACACTTCAAGGGCAAAACAGGCACAACTTAAGGTTGCAAAGTGAATTTATTACTAACAGGATCAGAGGAGGATAATGAGAAGTAAAATAAGTCCTTAAAACTCCTTTTCCCTCCAGCACCTCCCTCCTTCCCACT